>PVHX01035932.1:0-11166 GCA_004024805.1 Geosciurus inauris
AGTCATCAGATCAGAGTGGAAGTGGAGTGGGGATAAGGGAAGGATGAAGAAAGAAAATATATCGCTTCTTAGAGAAGTGGAATAAATTTTCAGGGCAACATTCAGAACCCCTTGGAATTTTGTTATCATGACTTTGTGTGTGTTTATGTGTGCACAAGCACTAGGGATTGAACCCAGAAGTACTTTACCACTGAGTTACATCCCCAACTCTCTTTGCTTTTTCATTTTGAGACAGGATCTCACTAAGTTGCTGAGTCTGGCCCTGAACTTGTGATCCTTCTGCCTCAACTTCCTGAGATTACAACCATGTGCCACCATGCTGAACTGTGATTATGATTTTAAAACCAATCCACTTGGGTGTAGGATTTCCAGTTGGGTACATGCAGGGAGAAAGTAGTTACTTGGCTCATACAAGGTTGGGTTTTTGCTAAATGAAGGGAAAGAGGGATATTTCCAAGGGATGGATCATGTTGAGAAATCAGACTGTTTCTCTCTCTGCCCCAACAGAAGTGCCATCATATGCCTTGGGATGATCAGCAGCTCCTAGGGCCCTGTATACCCCAAGGTTAAAGGGATGCCAAGCCTCTCTTACAAATAAGCCAGGAACTCCAGTCCTAATAAATAAATAAATAAATAAGCTGAGAACTAAATGACAGCTGGCACAAACTGTCCAAACAGGAGAAATTCAGGCAATGCCTCAGAGAAGTGAACAGATGACACCTGCTTTCCAAAAGATAGATGGGGGCAGTAACTGTTATATCTGATCAGCGAGAATCAACAAACTCATAGATTTATTTGTTAAAGGTTTATTTTTCAGCCAGCGGGACTGCAATTCAAAATTGCAGCCCATGACTTGGTTTAGGTTACAGATTATATAAAGAAAACTGTGAGTCAGGCGCTATGACGTTTTCTCTTTTGGCCAATGCAAGCAAGCCAACAGTACAAAAGTAGAGATTGCAGTTAGCTAAGCCCACCCTGTGTTTCATCCAGAGTTATTTTTCTAACTGAAACTTAGGTCAAGATGACGCGACTCTTTGTAAAAACAAAGTATGTTGATGTCAAGGATCTCCCAGTATGTGGGCTAAACTTAAAGTGGCTGACAGCCCAGACAAAATAGAGTTTCTTAAGCTAAGAGTTACCACATAACCTTGATCTGAGAGAACTGACCCGATAAAGTGCCCATACCAGGGGATGAATGGGTGGAGTAGGCTGATGATTCTGAATCCATTTCTTTATCTCTAATAAATAGATATACAAAGGTCTCTCCTTCATATCTACTACCTCCTAATCCATACGTATACAAGTTATTTAGTTCTGACTTTATTGGTTTTATGAATTTTGGGGGGTGGGGAGGGCACTGGGATTGAACTCAAGGGCACACACAGCCACATCCTCAACACTTTTTATTTTTACTTTGAGACAGGGTCTCACTAAGTTGCTGAGGGCCTTGCTAAATTGCTGAGGCTGACCTTGAACTTGAGATTTTTCTGCCTCAGCCTCCTGAGTTGCTGGGATTATAGGTGTGCACCACTGTACTGGACATAAATGTATTTCTTAGCTGTTTTATTTCTCCCCCCTTTTGCAGTACTGGGGATTGAACCCAGGGGTGCTCTACTACTGAGCTATATCTCCCAACTCTTTTTTTAAAATTTTGATACAGGATCTTGCAAAGTTGCCCAAGTTGGCTTTTAATTGGCAATCCTTCTGCCTCAGCCTCCTAAGTCCCTGTGATTATAGGCATGTGTCACCACACTTGGCTCTTAGCCTTCCTTTTTTATTTCCTGTTCTTTTGTTCTTTCCTCTTTTGGGGAAATTTCTCTTATACCAGTTTACTAATTCATTTCTCAGCTCTCTCCATTCTGTTTGTTTATTCAATCATTTATACTCTTTAGTATAGATACTATATTTCAACTTCCTTTTATTTCATAATATGTTTTATTAGGCTAATTTTAAATTATTTTCTCAGGATAATGAAGTTTATAGTTTCCTTTTGAAAGTTGTGATGCTTTTTAAATATCTTGTAATTCTGATCTGGAAATTAATTTTTCTCAGAGGGCTATATTCTCTTCTGTCAGGTAGGCCCCAGTGAGCTCAGACATGGGGTTTAAGGTAGACAAGCCCCAAAGAGAGGCACAGAAAAACACTTCACCCATGAAGCAACTCCTCAAGTCAAGTTTTCACACTCTGCTCTCCAGAGAGAAGCAGCATTAGGGACCACGCCCTTAAACTGCCATTCCCCAGAGGAGGGTTTTTGAAATGGTTTGATTAGGCAACTGCAGGAAATCGTCCCTACCTGTTTTCTCAGCATGTCACGAAAACAGAATGTCTGGGCAGCCTAATTTGACTCCAGGTATGCCTGGAACAGAGCTCTGAGTCATTGCAGATATGGAAGCAGGTCCTGTCCCAAGGCAATGGTATAGAATCTCCACCCCTCTATGTTGTCTTAGTCAAAAACAGCACATCTCTTCCCATCACCCCAGGAGCTTCTTTCACATTTTTCCCTGCTGGACAGGCCAGTAAAATGCCAATTCAGCATCTTGTGTGGCCCTGACCTAGCATTGTATTTATTGTACTGTATTACAAATGTTTGTTTATTTGTCTGTCTTCACTCAAAGACTGAGCACATTTGTCTGGGTAGCCTGCATACTTTGCACAGGGTAAGAAAAACCAACTTTGTTTTGTTTTTTGGGGTTTTTTTGGTACTGGAGATTGAACTCAGGGGCACTTGACCACTGAGCCCCATCTCCAGCCCTATTTTTTTTCAGCCCATGTGTCTGTACCTTTATTTTTATTTGTTTCGTATTTATTTATTTGTTCTATTTAGGCTTACATGATAACAGAGTGCAATTTGATTCATTGTACATAGAGGATAACATATCAATTCTCTAGTTGTAAGCTGTATAGAATCACAACATATATGCATTCACACATAAAGTTAGGGCTATGATGACCATCATATTCCACCACCTTTACTGTCCCCATGTCCCCTCCCCCCTTAACCCCTGTGAACAGAGTTCCACCATTGCTCCCATGACCTTCCCCACAGTATGGATCAGCATCCACTTATCAACGAGTACATTCGGCATTTGGTTTGCTGAGATTGGCCGGCTTCACTTAGCATGATATTCTCCAACTCCATCCATTTACCTGCAAATGCAATAATTTCATTCTCTTTTATTGCTGAGTAATATTCCATTGTGTATATATACCACCATTTCTTTATCCAGTCATCTATCAAAGGGCATCTAGGTTGGTTTCACAGTTTAGCTATTGTGAATTGAGCTGCTATAAACATTGAAGTGGCTGCAGCACTGTTGTGTTTTATGTAGAGACAGGGTCTCACTGAGTTGCTTAGCACCTCGCCATTGCTGAGGCTGGCTTTGAACTCGCAATTCTCCTACCTCAGCCTCCCTAAGTGCTGGGATTACAGGCTTGTGCCACCGCGCCCAGCTTTTTTTTTTTTTTTTTTTAATTTTTTTGTAGTTGTAGATGGACAACCTGTCTTTATTTTGTTTATTTTTATGTGGTGCTGAGGATCGAACCCAGTGCCTCACGCGTGCTAGGCAAGTGCTCTGCCACTGAGCTACAACCCCAGCCCCCAACTTTGTTTTTATAAACATCATGCTTTTAGTAAAGTGTACATACTTTAAGTGTAGAATAACATACTCATCATTTACTCAGTATTTTGGTATTTTGGATCTGGATTATGATAGGGAACTTCCTCCTCACAGAGTGATTTGGCTTCACTTTTCCAGAATGGAAGGGGTATTCTGGCTGTTCTGGGCATACCCAAACCATACTCTGCAGAAAGTTAGCATGTCTACCTTCTCCTCCTTGGATTCTGTGGTTTAGGGCTTGAGGAGTTGTTTCATGGAGTGAAATATTTTTCTGGTGCCTCTCTTTGGGGCTTGTCTATGTTACCTGAGAGAGCCTTGGTTATACTTCCTTTGTTGTACGTCTTTAGGTGTGGGCCGCTTCTTTCATTATAAATTTCCATATTAGAAAAGCAGTATAAAGCTCCACTCACTTGAGCCCAGTAGACAGAGTTTGAGACCATCCTGTGCTGCCCTGACCTGAAATACAAGTGGAGAAAACAGTGCTGCAAGTAAAACAAGCAAATTATTTTAAGTGTATGAAGTCAGCCTGCAGAAGAGCAGCCACTTAGAGGAAATCAGCACATTACTGGAAGCTTTTGAGCAGCCCCAATCTGAGTTCTTGTGGTTTGGCAGAATTAAGAGTGGAGGCTTCAGCCGCCAGTAGAGGTAGAAGCCCACTTAGGCCAAGAGGATTAGATGTTACTGTTCTCACATCTCCAGACTCTTCAAGCACAGTTTTTTTTTTTAATTCTGTTGTTTAGATGGACACAATACCTTTATTTTTTTAGTTGTAAATGGACAGAATATCTTTTTTTAAAAATATTTATTTTTTAGTTTTAGGTGGACACAATATCTTTATTTTATTTTTATGTGGTGCTGAGGATCGAACCCAGTGCCTCCTGCATGCTACGCAAGCACGCTACCAGTGCGCCATAACCCCAGCCCTATTTTTCTTTTTTAATGTGGTGCTGAGGATTGAACCTAGTGCCTCACACATGCTAGGCAAGCGCTCTACCACTGAGCCACAGCCACAGCCCAAGCACTCACTTTTTAAAAAATCAATTAATTAGTTAATTAATAAATTTGTTCTATTTAGGTTTACATGATAGCAGAGTGCAATTCATTGTACACAGATGGAGTACAACTTTTCATTTCTCTGGTTGTATGTGATCCAAGCACTCACTTTTGCCCCTTCAAATTCCCCTCCTTGCCTCTGGAATTATCTATTTTTTCTTTTCTGTTTTTTATTATTTTTTAATATTTTATTTATTTATTTTTTTTGGTACTGGGTATTGAAGTCAGGGGCACTTGACCACTGAGCCACATCCTCAGCCCTATTTTGTGTTTTATGTAGAGACAGAGTCTCACTGAGTTGCTTAGTGCCCCGCCATTGCTGAGGCTGGCTTTGAACTAGTGATTCTCCTGTCTCAGCCTCCCTAAGTGCTGGGATTACAGGCTTGAGCCACCACGCCCAGCTTCTTTTCTGTTTTTTAATTCACATAATTTTATATATCTATGGGATACAGTGTGACATTTTAATACATATGTGTATAGTTGTAATGAACTACCACTTCAAATATTTATAATTTCTTTGTGTCAGGAACATTAAAAAATATCCTCTCTATTGTTTTTGAAATACTCAATTAATTATTGTCAACCATAGTTACCCTACTGTGCTGTGTTATAGAACAATAAAAGTTATTCCTCCTACATAACTACATCCCTGTACCTGTTAACCATCCTCTCTCCATTGGAGGCCCCAGTTTTCCTAAGTTCCTTTGGCCATGTCCTTGGGTGGCTAACCACTGTCTCCTTTCTCAAGGTCTTGGCTGGTGTGAGGATAGGAGCCATATTGTTCCAGTAAATTTTGCCATCTGCTTCCAGGAAAAGCCCAGTGGGGAGTGAGAGGAGTAGATTAATCTAAAAGACTATCAGAAATTCTATATTAAAGTGTTGGCAAAAAAAAAAAAAAAAAAAAGAGCAGGGCATTTTGGCTTCTAAAGGAGATTATGCTGAAGACTGATGCTCAGAAAAACAGCTTTCAGGAAGGCTTTTCTCAGGAAGCCAAGGAAAAAAGCAGGTGTTGAAGGCTGGCAAGCTAATCCACAAGTGAGAGGGGGGAGACATGGGTCTGTCCCAAGGTTTCTTGGCATGGTGGGAAGATGTAAATGAAGTTTTTTGTCAGATAAGCCCTAAAGGCCCTTTTCTCCCCACCAAAAGCACTGGAAACATGCCATTTGCTGGATTCAACAGCCAGTATTTTCCACTCATAAGGTAAGGACAGCAGTTCTGAAAATTGGGAGCATAACCTCTTCCTCAAGGCTGGCTTTTGGGAGGCCTCAGCCACGTATTGAAAGAGTCTGAGGGGCTGGGTCATTGTGTTCTACCTGCAATGCCCTGAAAAGCTTTCTAGTCCCTGAGTATACTTAGCCCTATCAAAGTAAGTAATTCACTTGGGTCCACAGAGCAGGCTCCAGAGAGCAAGGCTGATAGATGACTCATTGTTACTAAGGTTCACCTTTCTTTAGACACCTTTTTATGCCAGCTGTTGACCTGGAGCCTAGATGCTTTACTCAAGATTTGGGATCATAAGCCTGGATATAACTCCAGGATAACTGAAAGAGTTGGCAAACACCAAATCGTAAAATTATATCCTACTGTGGATGGGAAATGGTGTAAGAAGATGGGATGGATTGCCTTACAAACTCCATAATTCATCCATATTGTAGAGTCAGAATTTCTTTCCTTTTAAAAACTGAATATTGAGCTGGGCACGGTGGCACACGCCTGTAATCCCAGCACTTTGGGAGGCTGAGACAGGAGAATCATGATTGCAAAGCCAGCCTCAGCAACGGCGAGGTGCTAAGCAATTCAGTGAGACCTTGTCTCTACATAAAACACAAAATAGGGCTGGGGATGTGGCTCAGTGGTCGAGTACCCAGAGTTCAATTCCTGGTACCAAAAAACCCCCAAAACTTTGGGAGGCTGAGACAGGAGGATTGAGAGTTCAAAGCCAACCTCAGCAATGGCAAGATGCTAAGCAACTCAGTGAGACCCTGTCTGTACATAGAACACAAAATAGGGCTGGGGATGTGGCTCAGTGGTTGAGTGCCCCTGAGTTCAATCCCCGGTACCAAAAAAAAAAAAAAAAAAAAAATTAAAATAAACAAATAAAAACTGAATACTGGGGCTGGGTTTGTAGCTCAGTGATAGAGCGCTTGCCTCACACATGAGGCACTAGGTTCAATCCTCAGCACCACATAAAAATACAAAATAAAGGTATCGTGTCCATCTACAACTTCAAGATTTTTTTAAAAACCTGAGTATTACATTCTATGATACTTTTAATAAAAAATATTTTAGATGTTGATGGGCCTTTTTCATTATTTTTTAGTTGATGGACCTTTATTTATTTATATGCAGTGCTGAGAACTGAACCCAGTGCCTTGTGCATGCTAGATAAGCACTCTACCACTGAGCCACAAAACCAGCCCTTATTCACTTATTTATATGTAGTGCTGAGGATTGAACCCAGAGCCTCACGCATGCTAGGCAAGTGCTCTACCACCGAGTCACAACCCCAGCCCCTGATACTTTTTGAAGGGCATTTTGTAATAATCACAAAAATTTAAATGCTGTTTTTTGATGTAGAAATTCTACCTAAATACTTGCACTTTGGTGACAAGAGACACAGGAGAAACAATCTAAATATATATCAGTAAGAAAATGGGTAAAATACAGCATATCCACACAATTAAATATATTGCACTTCAAAAATAAGGTACATCTAGGAGCTGGGGATATAGCTCATCTGATAAAAGTGCTTGCCTCACATGCATAAGGCACTGGGTTCAATCTCCAGCACCACAAAAGAAAAAAAAAAAAAAGGTACATCTATTTGTACTACCAGCATGGAAATGCTTCCAAGATGGGAATATTCTATATTACTCTTTTTTTTTTTTTTTTTTGGTACCAGGGATTGAACTCATGGATACTGGACCACTGAGCCACATCTCCAGCCCCATTTTGTGTTTTATGTAAAGACAAGGTCTCACTGAGTTGCTTAGCACCTCACCATTGCTGAGGCTGGCTTTGAACTCGTGATTCTCCTGTCCCACGCTCCTAAAGTGCTGGGATTACAGGTGTGCGCCACTGTGCCCAGCTCACTTATATTTTGGGGGGCGGGGGGCGGTGTACCAGGAATTAAACTCAGGGGCACTCAACCACAGAGCCCAGTCCCAGCCCTTTTTTTTATTTTGAGACAGGATCTCATTGAGTTGCTTAGCGCTTTGCTGTTTCTGAGGGTGGCTTTGAACTCATGATCCTCCTGCGGCAGCATCCTTAGCCTTTGAGATTATAGGCCTGTGCCACTGCACCTGGCTCCATTTAATTGTAGAAGTATGCTTTTATATGACAATTGTACGTAAACATTTTGAAAATTATCTGGTTGTGAATACACCAAACTTTTGTTAACAAGTGGCATAAAGATGTGGCAGAACGTGAGAAAAGGAAAGTTGGGAGGAACACTGAAAAATGACTTTACTGTTTCACTCTATTTGCTTACATTGATTGTATGCCTTATTAAAGTTAAAAACACCAGGCATGGTGGCGCACACCTGTAATCTCAGCACTTAGGGAGGCTGAGACAGGAGAATCATGAGTTCAAAGCCAGCCTCAGCAAAGGCGAGGCACTAAGCGACTCAGTGAGACACTATCTCTACATAAAACACAAAATAGGACTGGGGATGTGGCTCAGTAGTTGAGTACCCCTGGGTTCAATCCCTGGTACCAAAAAAAAAAAAAAAAAAAAATGGGATTGTCCTAAGGATAAAGGCAAACCGCCTTAGAAACTTCAACCCTGTCATTTATCCATATTGTAGTGTCAGGATTTCTTTTTCTTTGTGGTATTGGAGATTGAACTCAGGGGCACTTGACCACTGAGCCACATCCCCAGCCCTATTTTGTGTTTTATGTAGAGACAGGGTCTCAACTGAGTCACTTAGCGCCCCGCCCTTGCTGAGGCTGGCTTTGAACTCGCAATTCTCCTCTCAGCCTTCCTAAGTGCTGGGATTACAGGCTTGCGCCACTGCGCCCAGCTAGGATTTCCTTCCTTCTAAAAACTAAATATTGGGGGCTGGGGTGTGCCTCAGTGATAGCTTGCCTAGCATGCGTGAGGCACTGGGTTCGATTCTCAGCACCACATATAAAAAAATAAATAAATAAAGGCCCATTGACAACTAAAAAATATTTAAAAAAATAAAAAAACCCTAAATATTGGGGCTGGGGTTGTAGCTCAGTGGTGGAGTGCTTGCCTGGCACATGTGAGGCACTAGATTCGATCCTCAGCACCACATAAAAATAAAAAATAAAGGTATTGTGTCTATCTACAATTTAAGACTATTCCTGGCAGATGAGAAATTAACTGGACAATGAGTTAAGTTGAAACAACTTGACTTCAGATACATGAGTAAATCTTACACTGTAATTCTACTTAGGGCCTGTGTGTACTGCACTATACCACTGAGCTACATCCCCAGCCTTTTTGGGGGGCAGGGTCTCATGTAATTGCCCAGGCTGGCCTGGAACTTTCAATCCTTTTGCTTCAGCTCGAATTGGACACATGCCACAGCACCTGGTTTAAGGCAGACTTCTTAAATGTTTGAAAACTTTTTCCCATTACTATCCCCCAAAGGCTTTCCTGGCAAATATTACCACCACTCTGAGGGATGAAGCATTAACTCATCTTAACAGTAAAACTGTTGTGATGCCTAATTTAACAAGTAACCAAGTTAGGCACTTCAATTTGGTATTTTATGCTTAAAGGTATTTTATGAAGTTGAAGGCATTTTCAGAACCAAGTTTGAGAAGCTAAAGAATTCCTAAGATTATGCATCATTTTCAGGTACATCTAGAACATCGGAAGTTTATTTCTAGATAAAGCAGTTGTCTCCATTTTACACTTCTAAGATTTAAGGAGTGTGGGGCTGGGGTTATGGCACAGTGGTAGCGTGCTCGCCTAGCACGCGGGAGGCACTGGGTTCAATCCTCAGCACCACATAAAAATAAAAATATATTCTGTCCACCTGTAACTAAAAAATAAATATTAAAAAAAAAAAAAGATTTAAGGAGTGATTTAAAGTGTTATTGCTCAGGGCTTTTTTTTTTTTTTTTTGGTACTAGAGATTGAACTCAAGGGTAACTCGACCACTGAGCCACATCCCCAGCCCTATTTTTGTTGTTGTATGGAGAGACAGGGCCTGAATTGCTTAGTGCCTCACCATGGCTGAGGCTGGCTTTGAACTCATGATTCTCTTGTCTCAGCCTTCCAAAGTGCTGGCATTACAAGCATGAGCCACCAGCCCGGCTATTGCTCAGGATTATGCACACCTTCTTTAATGGGTACTGTGTAGAATACCCTTGGGTTCAACTCTAGAACTGCAACCCAAAAAAAAGAAAAATTAACTATTGAACTCATCCTAAGTGCACTTAGGACAAGTACTTATTTTCCTACTATAAACTTGAGAAATCCAGGAAGCTTACCTCAACTTCTCTTCCCCATGACACTTTTATCCCAGATAGAAAACTTACCTAGTTCTTTATTTTTTAATTGTAGATAGACACAATGTATTTTATTGCTTTGTATGTGGTACTGAGGATTGAACCCAGGGCCTCACGCATGCAAGGCAAGCGCTCTACCGCTGAGCTACAATCCCAGCCCTTCCCTAGTTCTTTATAAAAATGAATGGGTGGGTACACTTCCAAATACGCCAAATATTTTTTGTATATTAACAATGTAAATGTGCCTAATATTTAGCATGACAGCACAGGAACTGCTTACCTTAGACAATGAGCATTTTTACCAATTTTACTAACAATCTCATCTGTTGCAATCTGATCTCTACAATCATCGTTAACTCATCATGTAGACCTTTCTTTTTGGCCCATCTCATCAAAGCCAGCAAATTGACCAAGTCAGGACATCCTTTTAACCTCTTCTGAGCAATTTTTCCTCAGTACTCTTTCGAACTCACTGCCTAGTGTTCCATTTACTTCCTGGATTATAAACTAAAAACTTACACAGCAGAGCAACAGATTAGCATTCTACTTCATCACATAGGATTAAATATTTGCTTGTAATTCACTAGACAGTGTTTGATTAGCTATAGGCAGGTGTTTCCCCCCCCCAATGTGAAAAAAGGTCCATATTGTTTGTTTGTTGCCAATTTTCAGTAGGACAAAAGCTCCCATCCACACTCAATGGTCAATTTTGGCCACATTACCAATTTCAAAGTGATAACCCTCACCCCAACACCATTTTAACTAAAAGGTTGCAACATCACTACAAAATTTCATGACCACACACACCAAATATGCTACCATGCAACAAAACTTTATTAACATTTTGGACAGGTTCAGCTATTACTGAAACTGGTAATTTCTAAACTTAAATCGGGGCAAATGGCTATGTGCAGCATAATAATGCGCACCATGAATGCAGACAGAATTAACAGCCACCCCTCAGACGAAGGACCAGGTGCAGGGTGGACTCTTTCTGGATGTTGTAGTCAGA
>PVHX01035933.1:0-11162 GCA_004024805.1 Geosciurus inauris
CCCAGCCCTATTCTTGATTTCTTAATGCAGATTTAAAAAACCTTGTCCTGAAACTCTGGCATTAGTCTTTATGAGATTTGTGAGAGAGAACTCTAGGATAAATTTTGTGCTAGGTGATTGATTTTTTTCTTCTTTTTTGGGGTACTGGGGCACTCAACCACTGAGCCACATCCTCAGCTCTATTTTGTATTTTATTTAGAGATAGAGTCTCACTGAGTTGCTTAGCACTTCACTTTTGCTGAGGCTGCCTTTGAACTCGTAATCTTCCTGCCTCAGCCTTCCGAGCCACTGGGATTAAAGGCGTGAGTCACTGCTCCTGGCTAGGTGATTGATTTTTTTTTTTAAATATTTTTTTTTAGTTGTAGATGGACACAGTGTCTTTATTTTATTGCTTTGTATGTGGTGCTGAGGATCGAACCCAGGGCCTCACGCATGCGAGGCAAGCGCTC
Source organism: Geosciurus inauris (assembly GCA_004024805.1). Lineage (NCBI taxonomy): Eukaryota > Metazoa > Chordata > Mammalia > Rodentia > Sciuridae > Geosciurus > Geosciurus inauris. The sequence continues at coordinate 450 of PVHX01035933.1, forward strand.
TACCACTGAGCTACAATCCCAGCCCCTAGGTGATTGATTTTTAATAAGTTATTTACATCCCAGTAGGCTGAAAAATCTCTGAGGAATGGATGGTAAATATTCCAGTCAGTACCCATGTGTCAGTGTCGTGAGTGTAGTGTACTTGGCATATTTTAGTCACTTACTAAATATTTATTGGATGAGCAGATGAATGTATGAATGAATGAGAATGGGTGCACAGTTTGTTGTAATAATAGCAGTTATTATGGTGGTAGTTAACATTTACTGAAGACTTCCTAGGCATTGTGTGCAAGGTACTTGGGTTGATTAATTTTTAATCTGTGCAACAGTGCTAGGAGATACTGTCTGCTTTATAGGAGGAAGGTGAGGTTAGGATAGACAATGTATTCTTAGGCTACAGAGCTGTCACTCAGGCTTTATTTTGTGTTCTGGTGTCCGGTTTCTTAATTGTGCTCCTTGTTTTTGCTGTTTTTAAAGACCAGAGGGCACATTATATGTATAGTCAGAAGATTTCATTTTTAAGCTTTTAACTAAGCTTTTTCTTGCACTTGAACTTTATTTTCACAACTAAATAAGCATTTCTAGAATTACTGTGTAGTGGACAACAAAGGGAACATAGTGCTTAGAGTCTTGAGTGCCAGGCTTTCAGCTGGGCCACTCACTGGATAAATATTTTACTCTTTAATTTTCTCTTAGCTGATAGTTCAAAGGGATGCTCTGTTGCTGAAATAAATTTGTTTTTACTCCTTACAAATTAAAAATTTAAAATAATATTAGAACTAAGGAAGTAATGATCTGACCCTGTGGAGAGGAGTATGTCTACCATCTCTTACAGAAATGCAGAGATCTTAATTCCAGTTTTTCAGGAGGATCACAAGTGCAAAGTCCTGGGCTAGCATGGGTGACACTGTGTCTCAAAAAATAAAAAAGGACTGTGGGTATAGTTCACTGTAGAGCATCCCTGGGTTCAATAAGCAAAAAAAAAAAAAAAAAAATAGAGAAAAATATGAGCTTGGTAGTCAACACAGTTTGACGTTCACATCTATTGAGAATGGTGTATTTGAGAGACTTCATATTTGTGACATAAATTAAGAAATGATTATTTACCTACTAATGTTGCAGGTTCTGTGGTATTCAAAATGTGGGTTATGGTTTGTGAACACTGGTCTCCAAGATAAGCATAAGATTGAAATTGAGTCATTAGAAATTTTTATAGCAGTTTGATGCTGCTGTAATAGCTTAGTGTGTGATCCTTGCACTTGTGTTCACTGTTTATTTAAAAATTTTTACTTTTCTAGTAAATAATTTTTTAAAAAATTTAAAGTGTTGGTCTGTGATGGACTGGGGGAAAATAGGTTATTCACTGATAGCTAGGGAAGCATTGTTATAAACTATTTTCATACCTGTTTTAGTAATAGCTTCTTCCTATAACTAATGTAATAATATTTAATAGAACCATATCTAAAGTAGTCTCATGAGCTAGGGTTGCACTTGGCTGCAATCCCAATAATTTGGGAGGTTAAGGCAAGAGGATCCTAAATTCAAGGCCAGTCTTGGCAGCTTGGCCAGATCCTGTTTTAAAATAAAAAATGTAAAGGGCTTGGGGTGTAGGTCAGTGTTAGAATGCCCCTGGCTTCAGTCCCCTGTACTGCCCAAAGCAGAGCAAAACAGAGCACACAAAACTTACTAAAGTATTAGTATGATCACTAACTACCACTAGATTTAATTTTTAGATTAGTTTTAGCAGTGAAGCATCTTAATTTGAGCATTTTTTTAAAAAAAATCTATGAATGATCTGAAAAGATGAACAAGTAGTTCAGTGCTTTGTTTGCTATACTGTGCCACACAGGTTGCATCCCTCAACATTCCCAATGAGGGTTATAAAGGCAGGTTAAAAATGATAGTGTAGTTCTGACAGTTTTAACTCATGTCTAATTATTTTAGTTGGTTTTTCGGCAGATCTTTCTTATATCTATTACAGGGACAATAGGAAACCTGCTGCTTTTCCTAGTGGAGGTTTATTATAGTAAATTCATACGAAGTTGAATTACTATTTCGTTTATTTATAATTGGCACAGTATAGACTTCTTCTGAATAGTTCTCTTTGCTTGTTGAAAACTAGACTATTTCCGAAAGTTTTCTCTTTTACACTGGTGCTGTGTACGTGCATGTTATGTGGTAATTTGAAGATACATGTTCATTAATATCTAGAATGGAATTGAAGAGCAACCACAGCAATAAGAGATTTGAATTCAGAGTTGGCAGGTGTTGAAGAAGAGGTTTGTTCATATGAACAAACATAATACTGTATATATAATAGGTTTTTAAAAAAATTTTTTTAGTTGTCAGTGGACTTTATTTATTTATATGTGGTGCTGAGAATTGAACCCAGTGCCTCACACATGCTAGGCAAGTGCTTTACCACTGAGCCGTAACCCTATCCCTATGCAATAGATTTTTATTACTAGTTTTTAAATTTTCTAACTTTTTAATGTTAAGGACCTCTGGGTACTTGATGAGTGCCAGGGAACATTTTTTCCCCTCTCAGAAAAATGCCTTTAAATACATAGACACAAAATTTTGCTGATTATTTTAAGGAATTCACAGATATCTTCAAGTTCACTGATGATCTTTAAGTATGAAGTGTTTTTTAGGGCTTTTACACTTTGAGAAGTACACTTTTTGATGTAGAGTTATGGGTATTTTGGACTTACTATTTAAACCATGTTTTTTGGGTGGGAGGAGGTAAATTTTTTTTAAAACATTTTTTTAGTTGTTGATTGACCTTTATTTATTCATTTATTTATATGTGGTGCTGAGGATCAAACCCAGTACCTCCCACATGCGAGGCAAGCGCTTTACCACTGAGCCACAATCCCAGCCTGTTTTTAGGTAACCTAATATAATTTAATATATTCTTGATGACCTAAGCTTATAAACTTGAGTGTTTATACATATATGTGTGTGTGTGTGTTATACATAATATAGGGATATAGTAGTGATTCTTAACTAGATCCTTGGTCCTTACAGCATTTGAGGGATCTTTTAACTCTGAAAGTAAAATTAGGAGTAGGTGCATATTTGAGTTATTTCATCAGAATTTTTAAAGTCTTCATTTTTAAGTTAAAGTATTATTTATATACAGTAAAATCTCATTTGAAATGTACAGTTTGATGAACATCAGTGATTTTAAATAGTTGTGTAACTGCTACCACAGTACTCTTCTGCATTCGGTATCTTCTCCCTCATCTTAGCCCCAGGCAACCAACTATATCAGCTTTCTGTCACTATTGTTTTGCCTTTTCTAGAATTTCCTATAATGAATCATATAGTACATAACATTTTGTTTGACCCCTTTTTTTCTAAGTAGTATTCTCCAGAATGGATAAGCTACAATTTGTTTATATTTCTGCATTTGGTGAACTTTTGGTTTGCTTCTGGTTTTAGGCTACTATGAGTAATGCTGTTAGGAACATTTGTGAACATGGCTTTATGTGGTTATATGTTTTTATTTCTCTTGGGCAGATTTTTAGGAGGAGGTGTTTGTCTCATGTGATAAGTTTATATTTAACAATAAGATACTGTACAGTTGTTGTTTTCTGCCTTCCCATCAACAACTTTTATGGAGTTAAAGCTTTTGAGAAAGGTTTTAGTTTCCTCTCAGCCAAGACTGATTCAAGGCTCATTTGGCCCAGGGCAGAGATTGGGGTACAACTCAGCCCTTGGATCTTGTGTATTATATATGGTTATGACTTGACTTTGGGCATTGCTGCCCAAATTTATATGTTCTGATTACATTTCCTCTTCTAGCCTGGCTATGTGTTTAAACTTTCAAAACAGAAGTTTACCCAACATTTCTACAGGTATGCAGGGGTAGAGTAGGTTTGAGGTATTTCACACTGGCACATTATTAGGCCTGAAATTCTCAGATAAATTTTTAAATAGTTTCCTTTATACTTCTGAACCTTACCAGTTATTGTCTTATGGAGGAATTTTAGATGTTAACTTCATGTTTATCAGGGAAAGATTAACCTTGACACCAGTCTTGGAAATACTGCTAATTAAAAGCCACACTAAATTTTTCTTGAAAGGATTTCATTAATATATTGTTTCATAATTCACTAATAAAAATATGAAATTGGTAATTATGAATTTATAATGTTATTAAGATACGACTGCTTCTGCCAATAGATTGGGCTTATTATCTACTAGTGCTTTTAGAAAAACATGAAAGAGTGCAAGCCTTTCCCTAATCCTCATCCATCTCTAGGCCTTTTTGTTTCCTGAAGATACAATTTGTGTACTTATGAAAAGTAAATATTAAATTTTATTTAAACAATTTAAAATTCATAGTTGTTAAGTATTCTTTTCACCCAGCTCTTCATAGTGCTGATTGCTTGTTCTTTTTGGGTTTTGTGACAAAGAGGTCTTTTTCTGGATCCCCTAGTTAAGGCTACTTCTCTGTCCCTCCTCATAACATTCTCCCCTTTCTTTTCTTCCTAATATGTTCCACAATCTGTAATCACATCAGTTTTCTTTATTGTCATTTTAGAATAGAAGTTCTTTTTTTTTTAAATTTGAATTAATGTAGTTTATTTAACCCTGTGTAGCCAAAATAGTATTATGTCAGCATGTAACCAAATAAAAGTATTGTGATACTTTGCTTTTTTTTATTTAAAATTTTTTAAAATTCTAATTTGTTATACATGACATTAGAACACATTTTGACACATCGTATGTAAATGGAGTATAACTTCTCATTAGTCTGGTTGTACATGATGTAGAGTTAACACAGGTCACGTAATCATATATGCACACAGGATAGTCTGATTCATTCTATCATTCCTACCCTAGTGCCCCCTCCCCTCTTTTCACTCCCCTCCGTCTAACCCAAGAATAGAAGTTTTTAAAGTGTGGACATCTTGGACATTCTTCTGGAGAATCCCCAAGGTTCAAACTATTTTCATAATATATAAACATTATTTGCCAATTTTACTTTCATTCTTTTCCCAGTGTTCAGGGGAGATTTCCAGATGCTCTGATTTGTGACATCAAAAAAGATTAAGTGCAAACACAGATAACCAGTTTTCTATTCAGCCACACATTAAAAAGATATACAAAAATGTAAACTAACATGATTCTTCTGATTTAACTTAAAGTTAATTTTTATAAAAATCTGAACTCAGCTTTGCATCCTGAATATTTTTGTTTTGAAAAATAGTTATTTTTAAGAAATATTTTGAACATTTCTCAGTTTGAATTACTTTTTTTGGGGGGGTTGTATTGGGGATTGAACCCAGGTGTGCTTAACTACTGAGCCATATCCCTATCCCTTTTTATTTTATAATTTGAGACAGGGTCTCACTATGTTGCTTGGGGCCTCGCCAAGTTGCTAAGTGAGGCTGGCTTTGAACTTGTGATCCTCCTGCCTCAGCCTCCAGAGTTGTTGGGACTACAGCTCAATTTGCATTTCTGACATGTAATTATTGATATAAAAGTTTCTTGGGATCTTTAATGATTTTTAATTTTTAAAGACTGTGGTATAATAGGAAATGTATAACGTATTTATTTATTCTTAGTACCTGTCATAGAGCTCCTAAAGTCTTTAGAATTTTGTGAGTGATAAGGAGTGTCTTTTGAGTCCCCTGAGTTTATGTTAATGTGGTGACTTAGGATGCCACCTGGTCACCAGAAAGACCAAGTGATTAGAGGATTAGAATTTTTGAGTCTCAGCGACCTGTGGTAGGGTGGATGGGCTAGAGATTAAATTCTTTAAGGTCTGTAAAAATTCTTGAATAATAAGTTTGATGAGCCTTTGGTTTTTGAATACTTTGGAGGAGCCAGGTCCACAGAGATTCGACTCACATACCTTGCCCTGTGCATTTCTTCATGTTATTGTTCATCTGTATTCTTTCTAAAGCCCTTTATAATCAAACCAAGAAAAGTAACTTGTTTACCTGAGTTTGGTGAGCAATTGGAGCAAATTATTAAATCCAGTCAGAACGTTGTGGGAACCCCTGATTTGTAGTGATTGGAAAGAAGTTGAAGATAACAGAAGCCTTGTGATTCTCTGCAGAAAGTTTCAAACTCTTACTGTAGTTACTGTTTATTGCTGACATCATATTTGATAGAAATTATTATAGTTTATCAAAAAACAAAATCTGTATTTTGGTGACAGTTCAGTTGTTATGACAGTGAAAGTTTTTGTGTTTTACAGGGAGGTCTTAAGAGATTCTGCTAAAGCTTCCTTTTATGAAGGAGAGAAGATTTTACCTACCCTTCTTACCTCTTCAAGTTTTAGTTTTATTTGAGTTCTTGTGTAATTAATTTATTTGGGTATTTTAGATTGATATTATGTTTTATCCTGGATTATTGAGAGTATTTCTTAGAATTAAATCCTTTGTGGCTTTTAGACTTTGAAACAGGTTTGTTTTCTTTCTTTCACATTTTTAACATTAGTATTGTGTTCAGTAGAGATTACATAATGGTCTGCTTTGCTTTTTCAAATAGTCTATACTGAATAATAAACAATAGTAGAAAAAAAGTTCCCTTTAGGGCAGTTTTAGCAGACAAGACATACGTTTATTATCTTGCAGGTTGGGATTCTTTGCCCAGTTTGAGATCTTGCAAACCTCAGAAATCTTTGAGATGGTTCTAGAGACAACTGACATATTCAGAAACCCATACTTATTATGCAGGGCAAATCAAGTAGGTTAAGCATTCAGACCCGGAATGTGATGAAGTTTCAGGAAGTGTAGGATTTGATACTTGAGATTTCGGCTGGCCTGTTCACTTCTATTCTTGAAGCATAATTTATTGAAGAATCCATTGATTTACAGTTCAAAAGTCTTAACTGTTGGGTCTGGTCATAAAACCTAAGACTTACCATGGTACAGAAGACGTGATATGCTGCTAATATGGGTTGCTGCTTATTACCTTCCCTCTCATTTCTGTACTGTAGAGAATGTTCCATTAAGGGCTAAATTTTCTTATTAGGGTTGATATTTATTGCTTTTAAAAATGTTCACTTTTGTTCTATATTTCTCAATGTTCTCACTTTTTAGCAACGAAAAGTCTTAAAACAGAGGAAAGAAAATTTGTTGTGTAGTCAGTAGTATGAGTAGTATGCCTTGTGATTCCCCTGAGGTGTTACAGGAAAACAAAGTAAAAACAAAGGAAGACTGGGCCATACTACTTCATTAAAAGTTAGAATGAAGTAAGAAATTAGAATTACTTAGAGAATCTAAAAACAAAACAGAAAGAAATAAAATCCCTAAAACCCAACATAAGAACCCAACTCAGATAATTAACTCTGAGTCCAGGAGTGGGTTAAGGCATTGGTATATTTTAAAGGTCCCCAAATGTCTCTGATATGGATACAGTATGAGGACTTCTTTTTATTTATCTGAAAAAGCTTCTCAGGTTATTTTGTTAAGCGGAGAACAAATGATGGAGGGATCCTGAGTTTGTAGGATCATTTATGACACTACAAACAAAATATTTTATGGGAGTCTGTTTTTGTTTTGGGAGAACTATTACTCTTTCCATGTATCTACTTCAAAAAATAAGAACAGGGAGCATGATATCAATAAATAGGATTAATTTTAAAAAGCATCAGCACTGTTTTATGGATAGAGGTATATGGTTGGTTGGAGGGAGAGGAAATGAGAGGAGTGAGCCTGACTGAGAACAAGACTTTTGTGGGAGAGAACATTCCTGTCCTGTGGCTTGTGAGAATAGCATTTGTTGTTAAAGATTTTATTCTTCAAACTACTGGCAGTTTGTTTTTGAGGCTACCTTACTTTCAGCGACCAGGATGCAGCAGTGTGACCATGAGCACCATTCCCTCATGCCACTAGATCTACACTGGGTTTTCCTATTTCATGCATGAAGTCCTTCTGCAGCCTTGGTTACAAGGACTTCACAGAGCTGTTGACACTGCATCATATCTGTTTCAGCTTTGTTATAAACATGTTTGAAACACCTGAAGTTAACAGCAATTGTGAAGTAACTAAAAATGCCTTGGAATCAGAAATAAATCTCATTTCTCAGATTTAATAATTGCATGCCAGATTATTTCTTTTCCTTAAACAAAATGGGAAAATAATATAAATAGCTTCATAGGATGGGTGGTATGAGGATTAAATGAGTCATTCATTGCATGTAATACATTTAGTGGAATGGTTGACATATCATAAATGATCAACAAATTTTTATCATTTATTCCTTGAACAAAATATATTTTGAATATATTTCCTGTGTCAGTACCTGTGTTAGGTTTGAAGATATGTTAAGTAAAACATCCTTCATTTTTATGAAAATATTTTAAGAGCAGAAACAATGAGCAGAACATGGATTCTGTTTCACTTATAGATACCACTAATCTATGATATTTACAAATGCACACATTTGCCAGGCATGGTGGTACTTGACTGTAATCTCAGTAACTTGGGAGGCTGAGGCAGGAGGATCACAATTTTGAGGGCAGCCTCAGCAACTTAGTGAGATCCTGTCTCAAAATAAAAGGTAAAAAAGTTGGGGGATGTGATTGAGGTTAAATCTCAGCACTAAAAATAAACAAAAACATATTTAAATATACATATGGCAAATTCTTGGCTATCTATGTAGACTAACAAATATGTATGTCAATTAGTTCTTTTTTTAAAATTAATTTTATTTAAATGCGTTTCAAGTCATAATACATATGTAGAACTCAATGGTTCCATTTCTCTGGTTGCAAACCAGATAGAGTCACACCATTTGTGTCTTCATACATGCACCTAGGGTAGTGATGACCATCTCATTCAACCATCTTTACTACACCCCTTCCCTTTCCTCCCCCTCCCCCCTGCCCCATCCAGAGTTCCTCCATTTCTCCTATGTTCCCCATTCCCACCCCTCTTATGTATCAACATCCACTAATCAGAGAGAACATTTGGCATTTGTTTTATTGGGATTGGCTTACTTCACTTAGTATAATGTTCTCCAGTTCCATCCATTTACCTGCAAATGCTATAATTTTATTCTCTTATTGCTGAATAATATTCCATTGTGCATATGTACCACAGTTTCTTTATCCATTCATCTACTGAAGGGCATCTAGGTTGCTTCCACAGTTTTGCAATTGTGAATTGCGCTGCTATAAACATTGAAGCGGCTGTGTTACTGTAGTATGCTGTTTTTAAATCTTTAGGGTATAGGCCAAGGAGTGGGATAGCTGGATCAAATGGTGGTTCCATTCCAAGTTTTTTAAGGAATTTCCATACTGCTTTCCAGATTGGTTGCACCAGTTTGCAGTCTCACCAGCAATGTTTGAGTGTGTCTTTTTCACTACATTCTCGTCAGCACTTATTGTTGCTGTTATTTTGGATAGCTGCCATTCTGACTGTGGTGAGATGAAATCTGAGAGTAGTTTTGATTTGCATTTCCCTAATGGCTAGAGATGGTGAACATTTCTTCATATATTTGTTTATTGATTGTATATCTTCTGAGAGGTTTCTATTCAGCTCCTTAACCCATTTATTGATTGGATGGTTTGTTTTTTTGGTGTTAAGTTTTTTGAGTTCTTTATATATCCTGGAGATCAGTGCTCTATCTGATGTATGTGTGGCAAAAATTTGCTCCCAGAATGTAGGCTCTCTGTTCACCTCTTTGATAGTTTCTTTTTCTGAGAAGAAGCTTTTTAGTTGAAGTCCATCCCATTTATTGATTCTTGCTTTTATTTCTTGTGCTATAGGAGTCTTGTTAAGGAATTGGGGGCCTAATACAACATGATGAAGATTTGGACCTACTTTCTCCTCAATTAGATGCAGTGTCTGTGGTCTAATTCCTAGGTCTTTGATCCGCGTTGAGTTTTGTGCATGGTGAGAGATAGGGGTTTAGTTTCATTTTACTGCAAATGGATTTCCAGTTTTCCCGGCACCATTTGTTGAAAAGGCTATCTTTTTTCCAATGTATGTTTTTGGCACCTGTGTCTAGTATGAGATAGTTGTATTTCTGTGAATTATTCTCTGTGTCTTCTATTCTGTACCATTGGTCTACATGTCTGTTTTGGTGCCAGTACCATGCCATCTTTGTTACTATAGCTTTGTAGTAAAGTTTAAGGTCTGGTATTGTGATGCTCCTGCTTCACTCTTCTTGCTCTGGATTGCTTTGGCTATTCTGGGTCTCTTATTTTTTCAAATGAATTTCACGATTGCCTTTTCTGTTTCTATAGGAAAGGACTTTGGGATTTTAATTGGGATTGCATTGAATCTGTATAGTGCTTTGGGTAGTATGACCATTTTAATAATATTGATTCTGCCTATCCAAGAGCATGGGAGTTCTTTCCATCTTCTAAGATCTTCTTCAGTTTCTTTCTTTAGTGTCTTGTAATTTTCGTTGTAGAGGTTTTCACCACTCTTGTTAGATTGATTCCCAAGTATTTTATTTTTTTGGAGGCTATTGTGAATGGAGTAGTTTTGCTAATTTCTCTTTCAGAGGACACGTTGCTAGTGTATAGAAATGCATTTGATTTATGAATATTGATTTTATATCCTGCAACTTTGCTGAATTCATTTATCAGTTCTAAAAGTTTTCTGGTGGAATTTTTTTGATCCTCCAACTATAGAATCATGTCGTCTGTAAATAATGGTAGTTTGAGTTCTTCTTTTCGTATTCGTATCCTTTTAATTTCTTTCATCTGTCTAATTGCTCTGGCTAGAGTTTCAAGGA
>PVHX01035934.1:0-11164 GCA_004024805.1 Geosciurus inauris
TCCACTGGTCACGTCCCGTGAGCCGCTGGGCCTGGGCCTGGGCCTCGCTTGGCCGTGTCCCTGGAGCTCTGCTCCCCACCAGCTGTCCCGGTGTTGCTGAGCAGGCCGGTGGCCGGTGGCCCTCAGCCCCTGGTCCACGGGAGCAGGAGGAACCACGACCTTAACTCAGGGACAAACACCAAGCAGCAGTCTTCAGACACTGGACGGTGGCCAGTTTCGAGCCACGATCCCTGAGCCCAGGGAGGCCGTCAAGGGCATCTGCCTTCACTCTGGCTTCTTCTTGGAGGTGATTTCACACCACGTGTGGGGACGTTTAGTCAGAGTCTCCAGGGAGAGAGAACGGGGCCCGTGGCTGCTGAGACGGTGGCAGTGTGTGTGCCAGGGTCCCTCCCAGGTGACAGCACAGCAGGGAAGTGGTCCGTCACTGTGTGAGGATTCTCCCGAGGGCCTCGGCCAGATCCTCAATTGAGCCGGGACAAGACACCACGTTACCTAATGGAGAATAGGTCTCGGGGGACAGAGTTGATCAGAGGTCTCAGAGGTCACCCGCTATTGAGGAATCTCGACCTACCAAGCCATCCCTGTCACCCGGTTGAAACCCCAGTGTGGACAGCAGTGATTTGGGTCATGGTTTCTGATCACCTCATGGCCGTGTTTGCCCTGGGAACTTCCTGTGTGAAGGTGGAGGGCAAGGTGGCCCAGTCGCTGTGGGGACACTGGCCCAAGGAAACTCTGTACAAAGGCTCAGATTTGTCATTCGGGACCTTGAGCTCCTGGGGATAGGGAATCCTGGGCACAGCAAGGTGACCCTGATGTCTCTCCAGTGCTGTGTCCTTCAGATGTCCTGCTCTGCTGAAACCTTCCCACAAACAACCTTTTGATGACAAAACCTGTATAATAAACGTGCTGCGCTGGCTCGGGGTCACTGTTCCTCCATCGGGGATTGACCACCCGCCCGGCCCCAGCTTTTTCTCTCTGTCTGTGTCTGTTTGTCTTCTCTTCATCCCCCGTCGCCCCTCGTCCAGCCTTTCCCTGAATGAACAGTCGCAGCTGAAAACAGAGGTCAGAGGGCCGTGGTCCCCAGAAAGGCCATTCGTTAAGACTAGGAGCCGTGTTACAGGTATAAGGGTGACAAAAAGCTGATCCACACGGAGCACAAAAAGAAAACCTCGAACACACGAACGCATAAGGAATCCAGCGTCCGGAAGATCTGGTCTCTACGCTGCTGGGAACCCGACTCTGTCCTGGCCACCCCCTGCTGGGGTACACTTCGATCTTCAATGTCCCCCAAAGGCCCGAGTGAGGAGGGCTTGGCTGCCAGCTTGGTGGAGCCAAGGAAGGACATGAGGCCATCGGAGGCACGTCCCAGATCCCTGGCCACTTCCTGTCTTCCTCTCTTCGCTTCCTGCCGAGGGTGAGCTGCCCTTCCATCACGGGCTCCTCATGATGGACTGTGTTACCACAGGCCCCAAAGCGATGGGGCCAAGAAACCCTGGATGGAACCCTGCGAAACCTTACAGGCTGTTTTTCTCAGGTATTTTATCACAGTACCAGCAACCTGGCCGACACAGGTTTTGAATACCAACGTGCTACTTCCCGAGGATGAGCCTACGCTTGTCCTGGCTGAAGAGGCAGCATGTCCAGTCCTGCCAAGGCCATCACGTGGCCGGCTCCAGCTGCCTGAATTTAACTCCTGGCTCAAGGCTGTGCTCTCTCACGCGAGATCCTCAAATGCTTCTGCATCTCTCCATCCTCCTCTAAAAATCGAGACTGACAGCTTCACTTACCTCTCAGCTTCTGTGAAAGGTAAGTTAGCTCTCTCTCCAAAAGCATTTAGGACATATTTTTGTTAGAGAAATGCACACCTGTCATCCCAGCGGCTGGGGAGGCTGAGGCAGGAGGATTGCAAAGGTGGAGGCCAGCCTCAGCAACTTAGCGAGGCCCTGAGCAACTCAGTGAGACCCTGTCTCTAAATAAAATCCAAAATAGGGCTGGGGAGGTGGCTCAGGGGTCCAGTGACCCTGAGTTCAATCCCTGGTACCCTCACCCTCCAAAAAAAAAAAAAAAAAACCTTAAAAATTTTGCCATTAAGGCTAAGAGTTTTATTGACAAGATTTTGGCCAGATGTCCCTCTCAGAAAACATCAATGCGAGGCCACACGAGGAGACAGAAATAGAAGAATAAAAATGTTCCGATCGGTTGGACACAAAGACAATTCTTCAGCGATTAGGAGGCTATAAAAAGGAGCAGCCTTGGCCTCCACAGTCCCAACCACGCGGCTGGAGGATGAAAGACAGGACAGAGAAGTCCCACGTCGCCCAGAGGCTCCCTCGCACGTCCCCGAGGCCGGCTCAGAGCTGAACCCATCTTCCTGGCAGCCACAAGATTTGCCAGGCGGCAGGTGTGGAGTCAGAGTCACCAAGACTGAAACAAAAGCCCAAGATTCGCCGTGTGATGGAGACGTCACCAGGTTGGGCCTGGAGGCTGTTGTCCCGGAAGAAAAGAGGCCCCGGCCCCTGGTAACGTGATTATGTTGTGATGAGCGGGGGTGGTGGCAACAGGAGCCCGTCACGGGCAGCACAAGGAGCGCGGTGCTGTCCCTGGAAGCTGCTGGAAGGGGCAGGTGCCAAAGCCACAGGGTGACTCTTCTCCTCTCTTCCTACCCTGTGAGCCGAGAGGCAGCCACCACGTCCTTTTGTTTTGCGTCTTTTTGCCACATAATCATGACAGCGCGGATCATCGAGTCATCAATGCTGAAAAGAAAGAGGACGTCCCCTCTGAGGCCAGAGGCTGTGATTCCATGGAGTCCAGATTTCCTTTTTTTTTTGGTGCTGGGGACAGAACTCAGGGGCCCTCGACCACTGAGCCACACCCACAGCCCTATTTTGTGTGTTATTTGGAGACAGGGTCTCAGTGAGCTGCTTAGTGCCTCACCATGGCTGAGGCTGGCCTCCAACTATTGATCCTTCTGCCTCAGCCTCCCAAAGTGCTGGGATGACAGCCGTGCATCACCACACCCGGCTCAAGAGATTTTCTTTGACTGATGCATATTTCAAAAATCCACCTGGAGATCTCATGGGGTCATTTGCATGATGACAGGTGTTCATCTTAGTGCCTCCGCTTCCAGGTAGTGAGATTGTCTTTTTTTTTTTTAACACAAGAGTGTTAATCACATTTTATTTTTTAAAAAATGTTTTGGGTGGTGGCGTGTGGACAGCCTGCCTTGATTTTATTTATTGATTTTTATGTGGGGCTGAGAATCGAACCCAGTGCCTCACACGGGCTAGGCAAGCCCTGTGCCCCGGAGCCCCAGCCCAGCCTGCTCATCACATTGCAGATCCTGATTTCTGTCACAGTTGGGAAGTGGCCTCTCAAAACCCTCCTCCGGGAGACTGGATGGGCTGTTTGTCCTTTGGCAGAGTGCAGTCTGGTGGCTTGCGGGTGGGGACAAGCACGTGGATGTTTTGTGCGGTTACGGTTTGCCCGTGGGGTGTCCCCAAAAGCTCGTGCGAGGAAGCCAGAGTGGGTCAAGAGGGCGGAACCTAATCAGTGCATTCATCCTCGGACGGGGGCGACTGGGGGGGACAGTAGCCAGGCAGGTGGGGGCGCAGGACGTGGGTCACTGGGCACGGGCCTTGGGGCTGTGTATTTGTGGTGAGGGGAGCCTCTGTCTCTGCTCCCTGGCGCCATGTCCTGAGCCTCTACCCTCCGCCACACCCTCCCTCCACGACGCTCTGCCTCGCTGGGGCCCTGAGCCATGGAGCCGGCCGTCTAGGGACCGAAACCTCTGGAACCAGGAGCCAAATAAACTTTTCCTCCTTTAATTGTTCTTATCATTTTAGTCACAGAGGCAAAAAAAAAAAAAATACTGAATAAAATAACAAATCAGAAATCTGAATGATGACTCAGATATTTGGACTCAGCCAAATGACTTGAAGCAGCTGCTTTTAATCTTAATTAATGAGAAATCAATCATTTCTAATTTAATGGACAACCACGGACAGACAGAACATATTTGCAAACCACAATAAGGAGAGCAATGGGTGCTCCACAGAAGACGTATCTGAACCATTTTATTTAACAGAGAAAACAACCGAACATATACTAGAGGGGCAGGTATATGTTAAACCAGGTAAGCCCAGGTCTTCAACCATGAAGAGCAATAAAATTAACCCAGGTATGGCATTATATACCTTTATATTACATATAATATTCTACAGTATACACAATAACATTATTACATGTTATATATAAAGGATATATAAGCCCTGTTCTATGTTTTCAGCCTCTATTTCCATACATATACATGGAAATACGTATATGTGCATACACGTATATATATTCAGATACTTTAATCATTCACCATTTACTTTTCTCAAAACAATAGACCTCTAGCCTGGGGCAGTGATGTGTGCTTATAATTCCAGCAACTCTGGAGGCTGAGGCTGGAGGATCAAAAGTTGGAGGCCAGCCTCAGCAACTTAGCAAGGCCCTAAGCAACTGAGCAAGACCCTGTCTTTAAATAAAATATAAAAAGGGCTGGGGAGGGGGCTCAGTGGTTAAGCACCCCTGGGTTCCATCCCTGGAACCAAATAATAATAATAATGATAAAAGAAAAAAATGTAAAAGCAATAACTCTTTGAAAGTTACCACAGTGCTATGTTGGCTACTCAATTTAAGTTTTTATTGGTGTCCCATATTTGGGACAAGAGCAAAAGAAGGTACGGGGCCAAAATGTCACTCTGGAGGTCAGTTGGGATATGGTTTCAGTGGTCCAGGAACTGGCTACTGAGCCCTGCAATGGCCGTCACTTGGAGACAAGAGGAGGCACATCTGTGTGAACTGACCACGGCTGGACCGAATCTCTGCATGTGAGAGTCCGTTTTGTTTTACACACAAAAAAAAGTGCCGGCAGACTCCTGTTTTGTTTACAGTGTCATTTTCCTTCACTAAGAATTACTATAGCACTTCCGAGTGAAATCAGCCTTATTACATGACCTGAAGATGCTGAGCGGCTGGGGCTGGGACTCCGTGGTGGAGGCTCACCTAGCACGTGAGAGGCCCTGGGTTCCATCCTCAGCGCCACGTAAAGATAAATCAATAAAGATATTGTGTCCGTCTGCAACTAAAAAAAAAAAAAAAGATTGAGTGTCTTCTGCCCTTTATCAACAAGTATTTACTGAGTGTTTTACAGTATTTACCGAGGCCTTCCTCCCTTTTGTGTTAGGTCTTTTAACAGTTCATGTAGAAAAGCCGACTTTACAAAACACATAATCATGCTTTTTTGACCCTTTGCATATAAATTATTCACATTCTGTATGTTTAGAAAATGTCTTTTGCATGTCAAACTGAGCTGGAAGAACAGAAAAGTCCACAAAAGCAGAGAAAGACACCATGCTCATTAGTTGAAAGACTCAGTATAATTAAAACGTCATTTCCCCCCAAATTGATCTATACATTTAATGTCATCTAGATTGAGAGTCCAGCAGATTCTTTTTGCAAAATTTGATAAGTAGCCAGGCGCAGTGGTGCACCCCTGTGATCCCACCAGCTTGGGAGGCTGAGGTAGGAGGATCACAAGGTGGAGGCTGGCCTCAGCAACTTAGCAAGGCCCTGAGCAATTCTGTGAGATCTAGTCTCTAAATAAAAAAAAATTGGGCTGGGGATGGGGCTCAGTGGTTAAGTGTCCCTGGGTTCAATGTCCAGTGATAAGTAAGTTCTAAGATGGGTATGAAATAGGACATACCACGCCAAATGACCTCGAAAATACTGAATAAAACTAGGATGCACACAATCTCACTTCAGAGCCTCCTGCAAAGCTCAAGAAACCAAGAGGCAGCACGGTATTGGCGTTGGAATGGATAAGTAGATGTCTGGGACAGAACCGAGAGTCCAAAATAGACGCACACGTAGAGTCGCTTAAGAACAGTGATACACTCTGAGACGTGTGTCCCTAAGCGATTTTGTCTTGGGTGGAGGTCACAGAGTGTGCTAAGTTGGCAACAGCTTCACTAGGTGACATAATCACCAGTATACATGTGACCCGTCACCCATCCAAATGTCATCATGTGCAGTATGATGTGGCCGGTTAATTTTTCAACAGAACATAAATTGTTCAAAAAGGGCAACATATTTAAACACCCTTCCAAGGCAAGAACCGGACGTGGCCAAGGAGCACACGAAGGGACGCTCACATCATGAGGGTCCCCGAGAAATACAGTGTGAAATCGTGACGGGCCCCGCTCTGTGCTCAGCGGAATGGCTGGTATTTCAAAGACCAACAAAGTCAAGGGTGGACTTCTTGTGGAGTCGTTGGTGGGAGGTGTGCAATGATCTGCCCCCAAAGCTAAATATGTGCCTATTTCTAAGTTTTTGCTCAACTGCAACAAAATATGTGTTCATAAGACAGAAGTGGTTTGCATCTGGAATGTCACCTCAAAGCCCATGTGTCAAAGGTTGGATCCTCAGCTTGGTGCTATGAGGAGGCAGTGGAACCTTTAAGAGGCGGGGCCTAATGGGAGGCCTTCAGGTCATTGGGGGGTGGGCCCTGTGATGGCTAATTTGAATTGTCAACCTGATTGGATTAAGTGGTGCCAAAGATGAAGAGGCTTCTGGGTGTGTCTAGGCATGACTGGCATGTGGGACAGCCAACTGGAATGCAGACCCTCCCAAGCGTGGGCAGCACCGTCCAATAGGGGGGTGGCTTGGGTGGGATAAAAATGGGAAGAACCCGGAAGCAGCCTCAGAGGGAGGCTGGTCCTCTGGAATGGGGTCTGGATGCTGCTGGGATGACTGAGGACACTGGACTCTCGGTCCTTCACTCTTCCAAAGCAGATTCTCCAGAAGCTTCCGTCTTGGATTAGGGCAGCACCGTCGGTCCCTCTGGGGCTCCAGCCTCTTGGACTCAGCAGCTGCTGCTCCCCCAACTCCCCAGGCTGCAGGCAGCCACTGTGAACCGTCCAGCTGCTGGTCACCAGAGCCAACCTGCCAAGTCCCTTTTGATAGCCATACTTCCCGCTGATTCTGTGTCCCTAGCGAGCCCCGACTGGCACAGCCCTGCAGGAGGACGCGGGACCCCAGTGTCTTTCTCACTGTCTAACTTCTTGGCTATGAGGTAAGTGACTTGGGCCACCACGAATCCCCTGCCATGATGTGGCGCCTCACCCAAGGCAGTGGAGCCAGCTGGTCATGGACTGAAACCTCCAACACTGTGAGCCCAGCCGGGAGCAGTGGTGCACGCCTGTCATCCCAGCACTTAGGGAGGCTGAGGCAGGAGGATCGGGAGTTCAAAGCCAGCCTCAGCAGTGGCGAGGCCCTGAGCAACTCAGTGAGACCCTGTCTCTACATAAAACACAAAATAGGGCTGGGGATGTGGCTCAGTGGTCGAGTGTCCCTGAGTTCAATCCCCGGTACCAAAAAAAAAACCCCTGTGAGCCCAAACAAACCTTTTGTCTTTATAACTTGATCATCTCAGGTATTTATTACAGTAGCAGAAAGCTGACTAACACAAGCACACATACAAAATAGTCAAAACCCTGAGGCAGCACAAACGTCCAGCAATAGGAAAATAAACAAACTGTGATCACACTGCGGGAAGGATGTAACAAAGAGAGGTGAAAAGCAAAGCTGGGGAAAGAAGGAAAAATAATGAGGCTCCAAATATCACGGCAGATCTAATAAATAACTTAGAACAAGAAATCAAATAGACTTGACTGAAAATCAAATTTCTGCTCTACCGAAAAGGTTTTCAGATAACTCACAAAAATTCCAGAGGCAATATACAATGAGGATAAACTGATTAAGGAAAAGATGATAGATTTGGGAAAAAATAACAAAAGTGAACCAATTCAAGGACGACTCAAGTCCCTCCAATGCAGAACCTGAGACGTGGCGCAGAAGGAATGTTCATAAATAGAGGGAAAGATCCCGTCATGGAGGAAGCAAAATCTGCCCAAAGGCACATGCAATGTGTTCAGGGAAAATTTTGTGCAGAATGATTAATATTTCAGCCTTGTGAAGTTATTGAACTTTAAAGGCATTCAGATGGATAAACAAGTCTTTTCTAAAGGACAAAAAAAAAAAAAAATCAGCCTTAGGCTGGGCTCCGTGGTGCACACCTTTAATCCCAGAGGCTTGGGAGGCTGAGGCAGGAGGATTTAAGGTGGAGGCCAGCCTCAGCCACTTAGCGAGGCTGTAAGCAACTCGGTGAGACCCTGCCTCTAAATAAAATATTTAAAAAGGGCTGGGGAGGGGGGCTCAGTGGTTAAGTGCCCCTGGGCTCCATCCCTGGTGCCCCCCACCACCCCAAAAGGGGAAATCTGGAATGAGACATGCGTACCCCGGGATGCCGCGAACACAAACAGAAGGACGTCCCCGTGAAGACGGCCGTCTGTGAGCCGAGGAGGGCCCCTCGGCAGGTTCTTCCTCAGAGTCCTTAGAAGGAGGCAGCCCTATCCACACTTCTAGTCACTTACACGTGACAGTGGAAGGCACTTTGACGCGTCCCACATACGTGGAGTGTAGCTTCTCACTCTTCTGTCTGTACGCGATGTAGGGTCACCTGGTCCTGCAGTCATAGATGCACATGGGGTCACATGTCGCCTTCCTCCTACTGTCCTTCCTACCCCTGCCCCTCCCCTCTGCCTAATCCATAGGACCCCAATTCTGCCCTAGTCCCCCCTTATTGTGAGTCAGCATCTGCGCATCAGAGAGGACATTCGGCCTTTGGTTTTGGGAATTGGCTGATGTCACTTAGCATGACAGCCTCCAGCTCCATCCATTTACAAGCAAATGCCACCATTCCATTTTTTCTTTATGGCTGTGTAATATTCCACTGTGTATCTGCACCACAGTTTCTTGATCCATTCCTCTGGTGAAGGGCACCTAGGTTGGCTCCATGGATTGGCTATTGTGAATGGAGCTGCTCTGAACATTGAGTGGCTCCGAGAGGGCAAGTTTGCAAAAATTAAAATATAAGATTTGTCTTGTGTTTTTCTTTGATGTCTTTAATCACTCTGGTTCCATTGGGATCAGTTTCCTTCAAGCACCTCTTGGTCTCTCTTATTTGCGGATGGTTTTCCTCGAGTGTCCAATGAGTGGCAACTGTATGTTTTATTTTTGTTGTTGTTGTTATTTTGTTTTTTGTTTTTCTTTCTTTTCATACCAGGATTGAACCCAGGGGCCCTCGACCACTGAGCCACCTCCCCAGCCCTACTTTTTATTTTATTTAGAGAGACACAGGGTCTCCTGAGTTGCTTAGCCTCTTGCTGTTGCTGAGGCTGGCCTCCACCTTGTGATCCTCCTGCCTCAGCCTCCTGAGCTGCTGGGATGACAGGCGTGGCCACGGTGCCCAGCTGAGACTCTTCACCTGGAGCTTTCTGCTGCCCTTGACCTTTTGCTCCCGTGCCGTTGACCTTTTCTGGACGTGTGTATTTTTAAAACATCTCCCAGACTGTGAATGCCTGAGGGCGGGTGCTTCTTTGTGTCCTCAGATGTCCCAGAGCACTTTGCCCAGTGCCACCGGCCGTGACCAGCCAGGCTTGGGTGTGCGGGGTGGGGGCTGAAGTATCCCAGACGCATCTGTGATCAGGGACAAGGGTCTGTCCAGGGAGAGGCGGTGGGAGCTGAGGTTCTGGTCTGTCCGCAGTGGTGAGGATTTCCCGTACTGGACGATGTCACCCGCCTTCCAGGGGAAGCCACCCGCCGGCCATCGCACAGGCCTGCGCGTTGCTGGAGGACATTTGCTCAGACACACGGGATCACAAATCTGGTCTCCATGGGAAACAGCAGCTCATGAGCAGGTGTCAAGGACACGGGGAGGATCCCCTGCCCACGCGGCTGCTGGTTTGACTGACACCCGCTCAGCTCTGCACGGCTCCGCTAACCACTGGGCCTCCCTGCCCTTCCTCTCCCGATCCCAAATCTGAGCGTCGCCCAGGCGTCTTCGGCTCCTTTGTCTCCCAAACCCGCCTCCCCCAGGAACGGCTCTGACTGTTCCCGTTTTCTAAGCAGCTTTTCCTGCTGGGAAGAAAACTTGGCACCCGTTGGTACCAAGACTTGGCAATTATTTAGAATTTTTTTTTTTTTAAAAAATAGTGCTTATTTCAATTACAAAAATAATGCATGCTTATAATAGAAAATCGGGAAGTATTAAAAACTAGAAAGGAAGGAATAATTATGGATGATCTCAGCGCCTGGAACGCCCGCTGGTAACATCTTCCTGGGTTTCTTTCCAGTCACTCTATGAATATTTATCAGGCGGGGCTGGGTCTCTGGGAACCTGCACTTTTCACATCAGTTTCCAGCAGAGGCCTGGCATTTCTGCATTAGGGACAAACGTATTAGCTGTTGGCTTTCTGGCTCTTTATGCAAATTCTTTCTGAACATCAGGAAAATGAAAAGCATATTGCACGGTGGCCACGCCGGTCATCCCAGTGGCTGGGGAGGCTGAGGCAGGAGGATCACAAGTTGGAGGCCAGCCTCAGCAACGGCGAGGCACTAAGCAACTCAGCGAGACCCTGTCTCTACATAAAACACAGAATAGGGCTGGGAGGTGGCTCGGTGGTACACTGCTTGCCTATCTATCGTGCATCAAGCCCCAGGTCAGAAACCCAGCACCACAAACTAGTAAATAAAATAAAAATAAGACACAGCTATTTACAACAGTGGTAGAGGCCACCGGAACAAAAGAGCAGAAAACAGGAATAATGGAGTTTGGAAAGGAAAAGGTCCTTGTTGTCCCTCCCCTCAAATATAAGCGTCATCGCGGGTGAGGTTTTCTGTGTATACGATCATGCACATGTTTACATGCAGGCATGATTTTTTTTAATGACAAGGATGGAACCCAGGGGCGCTTAGCCACGGAGCCCCCTCCCCAGCCCTCTTGATATTTTATTTAGAGGCAGCGTCTGGCTGAGTTGCTTAGGGCCTTACTAAGTTGCTGAGGCTGGCCTCCACCTTGCGATCCTCCTGCCTCAGCCTCCTGAACAGCTGGAATGACAGGCATGCACCGCCATGCCCTGCCCCCAAAAGTTTTCAAAGGCAAAACATGGAGAGGACCACATCAGACATTGCAGGTGTTTACTGCACAACCTCACAGCAGCAGGAGGAAGGCAAGGGGGAGGCCAGCCTCAGCAGCTCAGCCAGGCCCAAACAACGCACCGAC
>PVHX01035935.1:0-11162 GCA_004024805.1 Geosciurus inauris
TGGTACCAGGGATTGAACTCAGGGGCACCCGACCACTGAGCCACATCCCCAGCCCCATTTTGTGTTTTATGTAGAGACAGGGTCTCACTGAGCTGCTTAGCGCCTCGCCATTGCTGAGGCTGGCTTTGAACTCGCGATTCTCCTGTCTCAGCCTCCCTAAGTGCTGGGATTACAAGCGTGAGCCACCGCGCCCGGCTTCCAACCCTATTTTGTATTTTATTTAGAGACAGGGTCTCACTGAGTTGCTTAGCACCTCACTTTTGTTGAGGCTGGCTTTGAACTTGCCATCCTCCTGGCTCAGCCTCCAGAGCCGCTGGGATTATAGGTGTGGCTACTGCACTTAGCTGCGGTTTCTTTTAAGTTGCAAAGAAGAGAGGACTCCAGGTGCCATATTATAAACAAACAGATGGGTCACAACTCCTTGGAGGAAAGAGAAAATCCAACTGCAATTGTGAATGGAATATGCCAGTCCTAACATACATTGTCTAGAGTTGCTGCCTCAGAAATGCGGGATCCAGGCTGGGTCAAGTCACCCTCCGGCACAGCTCTTCCCAGACACAATCTGTCCTGCTGCTTGGCTCTGCCCAGCACATCTGACTGTGTCCCTGCACTGAGTAGAGCTCAGGTGCCTTGGGACAGTGTAGCACATGGACAGCTAACTCTGGTCACTGGTCACTGGGAGTGAATGATGTGGACAATGGGCCCCAGGGAGCTTCCCTTACTGTTCCCTGCCCCACCTTCCTGCCCTGCCTGATTTGAGCTGGTCTCCAAAACGCCTCCCGTGACCTGACCCTGCTAACCCTATAAAACCCGGACCCTCGTGGTGGCCTGCCCATTTTCCCCTCAAAAGAGTGCTTGCAGGGGCTGGGGTCGTGGCTCAGTGGTAGAGCACTTGCCTAGCATGTGTGAGGCCCTGGGTTTGATCCTTAGCACCGCATAAAGATTAATAAATAAAATAAAGATATTAAAAAAAAAGAGTGCTTGCAAAGGGGGGAAGCACCTCAATGCCTCTTCTCGTCAGTCCCTACCCACCGCAGCTCAGATGGGTGGCCAAAAGGGACCTATGGAGCTGCCACATTGCAAACTCCAGGGTGAGCACAAGTGGATGGGTGAGTAGTGCCCTGGAGTAGACACTGCCTGATGGGGGAGAGGCAGCTGGGCAGCTCATCCGCTCAGGGCTGACAGGCCTTGGACCAGGTCCGCTTTGCTCAACTTGCTTCTGAGACAAAGAATGATCCCCTTTCCACAGACCTTTCCCTTTGCCAGGCCTTCCCCCAGGGCTCTATGCACACACCTCCCTGAGTCTTCCCGGCCTGCCCATGATGGCCCAGCAGCCTTGGTCTGTCCCCACCATTCCTGACACACTGTGAACACACAGACCGTCAGAGTGGAAGGTGGAGCTTCATCCTGCCTGACCCTTTTTAATAGTTGGAGATGAACTGTTTTGGCTGACCATTTTTCAGCTCCCTCCTTCGGACCCAAACCACAAGAACCCTGGTCCCGTGGCCTCCCAAGACCACAGTTTATGTGAGTGAGTCCCCCAGTAAATTGTGCTCGGTGCTACCCTAGACCTGGCTGCTGCTTTTTGGTCTTCTGACACCTCCTGGCCAGTTCTCCTCCCACCCCCACCCCCAGGACTCAGTCTTATCTTTATCTGCATTTCACAAAGGAAAGAGAAGGCTCTTTGATATGTGCCCTGAGTCCTGCGGGAGGCTGTGCTTACAGTGGCCAAAACCTGCTGCCCGCCAGAGCCCTGCACCCACAGGGACTGCAGCTTTGCTCCTGTGGCCTAGATGAGCAGTACTCCTTGGGCCACCTGTGCCTTTATTGTTCTGATTTGAGGCCAGTGACTTCCTCCACCATTTCCCACCCTCAGACCCACAAGTGTGGTGTGGGCTGTGTGGGGGAGGGGCAGGGAGGGAACCCTGACACCTACTAGCCAGGCAGACGAGCTCCCCCTGCATTATTCCAGTGTCCCCCTCCTTCAGGGGTGGCCGTGGATCATTCCCCATGGAAAACCTGTAGCCCTAACGCTGACCCTTTTCCATTCTTAGGAGCAGCATGATTGTCAGAAAACAGATTAACAAAAAAAGAAAACACTAGACTCACCAAGGCCACACTCAGGGCTAATGTTGGAAACTGATCAGCGTTAGAGGGATTTTTTTTTTTTTTTTTTTGTACTGAGAATTAAACCCATGGGTGCTTTACCATTGAGCCACATCCCCAGACCTTTTTTTCATTTTGGAACAGGGACGTTGCTAGGGCTTTGCTAAGTTGCTGATGCTGACCTCAAATTTGTGATCCTCCTTTCACAGCCACTGGAGTAGCTGGGATTACAGGCGTGGCCACCACATTGAGCTTCACAGTGATTTTTTGAAAGTAAAATCATAATGGGATGATGTGGTGCACGCCTATTCTCACAGCTACTTGGGAAGCTAAAGCAGAAGAGGCCAGTCTGGGCCTTATTGAGACCCTGTCTCAAAATGAAAAACAAAATTAAAAAGGTTGGGCATTTAGCTCAGTGGTAGAGTGACTCTGGATTCAGTCAAAAGTGCTGAAATCAATCAATCAATCAATCAATCATGCCAGTTTACTGGAATCCTCCAGGAGAGACAATGACCACAAGTGATGTTGAGGACATTGAGAGGTCACTAGATACTCAGATCCTGCTAGAAAGAATGTGAAATGGCACAACCACCATGAAAGAAATATGGTCTACCCATTGCACTGTTGAGTATTTTGCCTAGGAGAAAAAAAGGTATATCTCCACACAAAGACTTGCACACAAATGTTTATAGCAGTTTTATTTGTTATTTTTTTTTTTGTTTTTTGTTTTTTGTTTTGGTGCTGGAGATTGAACTCAGGGGCATTGGACCCCTGAGCCACATCCCCAGCCCTATTTTGTGTTTTATGTAGAGACAGGGTCTCACTGAGTTGCTTAGCGCCTCACCGTTGCTGAGGCTGGCTTTGAACTCGCGATCCTCCTGTCTCAGCCTCCCAGAGTGCTGGGATTACAGGTGTGTGCCACCGCGTCTGGCTCTGTGTTTGCTATTACCAATAAAACTGCTATAAGCCTGGCGCAGAGGTGCACGCCTGTAATCCCAGCACTTAGGGAGGCTGAGACAGGAGGATCGCGAGTTCAAAGCCAGCCTCAGCAATGGCGAGGTGCTAAGCAACTCAGTGAGACCCTGTCTCTACATAAAACACAAAATAGGGCTGGGGAGGTGGCTCAGTGGTCCAGTGCCCCTGAGTTCAATCCCCAGTATCCCCCAAAAAAGCAAACACAGGGGACTGGGGTTGTGGCTCAGTGCTAGAGTGCTTGCCTAGCATGTGTGAGGCACTAGGTTCAATTCTCAGCACCACATACAAATAAATAAAATAAAAGTCCATTGACAATTTAAAAATATTGAAAAAATCACTGGAAACAGCCCATATGTTCATCAATAGCAATAAAAAGAGTCAACAACAGCTGCCTGCACAACATGAATGAATCTCAAAATAACTGCTGAGTGCAAGAAGTTACACAGAAAAGAGTATGTACTGTATGAATCCAAGTCTAGGAAATTCTAGAAAATGTAATATAGTGACAGAAGGCAAACTGGTTGTTGTCTATAGACAGGGGCAGGAAAGGGGAAGGGAGACTGGAAAAGGGCACAAGGAGCACTTGAAGACAACCAGTAGGTTTGCTATTTTAATTATGGTCATGATTTCTCAGGTGTATATATGTCAAAATGTATCAAATTATACACTTATGATATTCAGTTTATTATATGTCAATTGCATCTCAATAAAGAAGGGAGGCTGGGGCTGTAGCTCAGTGGTAGAGCGCTTGCCTAGCATGTGTGAGGTACTGGGTTTGATCCTCAGCACCACGTATAGATAATAAATGAATAAAATAAAGATCCATCAACAACTAAAAAAATATTTAAAAAAATAAAGAAAGAAAGAAGGGATAACAGATTTTCAGAGGCTTCTGTCCCACAAGTCAAAGCCAGTGTGTCCAGAGCTGGCCTGCAGCCCCTGTGTCTCGAGCCCTGCCCCCCTGCCTGCTCTGGGCCCAGACTCTAGCTGTAGGCCCTGCTTTGGTTCTACAGGCACACACACTGCAGCTCCTCGAGGTCTCTGCATGTGCAGCTTCCCTCTGGATGCTTCTCTCCTGTTCACCCTGGGGTTGGCTGGAGCATCGGGCCCTCCTGCCCCTCATCCCAGGTGCCACCTCATCAGCCTTCTTGGTGCTCATCACTTCCCCTATCTGTTGGCTTCTTTGCTTTATTGTTGGTCTGCCCTCCTGGGTGTTGGGTGCTTGTCTGTCTTCTCAGCAATGTATTTTGGTGCTAAGTAAGAACATGGCATACAGTTGGTGCTCAATAAATGTGTTGTTGAATGAGTGGAGACATGGTCATGACATACACTAGTTAGAGGCAGACCTTAAGTTTCGAGTCAGGTATGGAGTCCCTGTCTCTCCCTGGAGCTGGTCCAGGACCCACTACTTGCACAAACACTGGTTCAGGTCAACAGGTGGTACCAGTCGTGGTCGTGGAACGGGCTGCCTGCCAAGTGCACCATCTTCCTCTCAGCACTGGCCTTGTCTGGGCATTCAACCTTTCTTCAGTCCGTGTAACTAGCACCCTGTGTCCAGGCACTGGTTTAGGTCCAGGAGCAGGGAAGGAAGACAACAGAACGCTCACCTGCAGCTCCTAGCTTCTGGTGGCTGTGGGGAGACAAACAATCAGTGAAAACATACACGGAAGGGGCATCAGATGGTGCGAGTGTGAGGGAAGGGGCACCACAGCCAGTGGAGGAGGAAGCAGTGCCAGAGACGGGGAAGCGAGAGCCGAGGGCGTGCCTGGTCTGTTGGGAAGCAAGGAGGGAGGCTGGGGAGGGAGCCCTGAGGTGGAGTCTGGGGCAGACTTCTTTCTCCCAGGACGGCTGCGGCTGCTGAGCTGAGGGTGGTCTTGGGAGGAAAGGGGTTGGGGATGGGTGCAGCCACCATCAAGGGTGGCAGAGCTTTGAAAGGCTGCGTGCCCACTGGGACATGCTGAGTTTGAATGGCTTATCAGACATCTCAGTGGTGATGTCAGGAAGAGTGTTGGGTGTCAGCATCTGAGTCGCAGGGGCATCACTGGGGAGCCGATGACAGAGCTATTTCCTGGAGTCACTTGCCTGAAGGCATTCAGAAAAGTGGGGGGGAGGACCGAAGGGGTGAAAGGACCCAGGGCAGAGTCAGAGCAGTCCAGGGTCCTAACGCAGGAGACCTGAAGGAGCAGCTGGTGGGATGGGAGGGCAGGAAAGGTGCCTCCTGAAGGTCTCTCGGTTCATTCTCCTTTGCTGTTGCCCAGTCCTGGACTTGCCAGAGGGCCATAGGGGCCTACAGGAGAGAAGCAGGGAAAAAGACCAGGCAGAGAAGAATCTTCAGGACGAAGACCATGGAGGGACGATCAGACCAGCAGCCTCAGAATCCCAGCTCAGCGAATTCTCCCTCCACTCTGAGTAGACCTGGAGAGGATGAGCACAGTGCCCAGAGTCACCCTGGCTGGTTTGGAATCTTGCTCTGCTCCTTATTGGTGCTGTGTTCTTTGTGAAGCTGATGGAGCCACCTCACCTGTCTACTACCCGCCTCCAGCTTGGATAGGGTTAAACAATGTGGTCTGGTGTTCCCTCTTGGGAGCCCCTAGTCATGGGCTCGATCATCATGGTGCCCTCTTTGAGCAAAGTGGCCATGTCCAGAGCCTTTCCACAGAGACCAGAAATAGGGCACCACGACCTACAGCTGCCTTCCATCTGCCTTCATCTGCCTGCAGAGGTAAGGAGCATCGAGTAAAGCAGCTTATCCCTGAGCTGCGGGAAGGACTGTGGGCTGGCACAGCCCTGCTTCTGCCTACAGCCAACCAGAAAGCAGTGATAACTCCAGCCCTAGCTGCTACACGGCACAGCCCAGCCTCCCTGGGCCGAGGATGGGCTTGGGAGGAACCTGGGATACAGGAGTGCAGTCATCTGTCTCACCAGCAGGGAAGATCACATGGGTCCAGCACAGCGTTTGGGGCCTGCAGGGAGGTTCTCGCTTTTCCTTAAGCACTGGGGGTCCCCCTCCTCAGACCGGGTCTTGCAATGTTGCCCCGGCTCCAACCTCTGGTCTTCCCTTACAGTCCAGAGGGACTGGGACTACAGGCATGGCCCGCAGATTTTTTTTTTCTTTTTTCTTTTTCTTTTGTTACCAGGGATTGAACTCAGGGGCACTCGACCACCGAGCCACATCCCCAGCCCTATTTTGTGTGTTATGTAGAGACAGGGTCTCACTGAGTTGCTTAGAGCCTCACCGTTGCTGAGGCTGGCTTTGAACTCGCGATTCTCCTGTCTCAGCCTCCCTAAGTGCCGGGATGACAGGTGTGCGCCACCGCGCCCGGCTAGATTTTTCTTTTCTAAAGTGAAACCAGGACTTTTGGTTAAGGGGAATCTAGGAAATGCGGCCTCCAGCCTTACCACGGTGAGCAGCGGGCTGACGCGTCGCTCACTTCCCAGGGTGGGACGTGGAGGCCGCCGGGCGCCGGCACGGCGCGCGCCCTGGGGACCCGGTGTCATGAGCCTCCGCGCCGGAGGTGGCAGCAGCGCGCGGCCGGGCGGGACGCAATGTAGCGGCGGCGGCGCGAAGGGTTACAATGTAGCGGCGGCGGCGGTCGGGTGAGCGCGGAGCGGCCTCGGGGCGGCGGGCCCGGGCAGCCGGGAGGGAGCGGGAGCGCTGGAGCCTCAGGCGCACACGGCCCGCCTGGCAGGGCCTCCCGGAGGCTGGCTTCCGACGCGGACGCCAGGGCGCAGGGCCGGCGGGAGGCCCCCGCGCGCCGGAGGCGGGGTTCGGACCCGCGGCCCCGGCTGCCCACTCTCTGGCCCTCGCCTGGGCGCCCGCGGGACTTCCATGGGGCAGAGTTTAGGACCTAGACGGAGGGTCCCTTCCACCCAGTTGACCGTCACAGGCAGTCGGGGACCCGCGAGGCCCAGGGACCCGCATCACTGTGCCTCCCGCAGCGATGCTGGGCTGCTCTGAGCCTCCCCTTCTTATTTATGAAATGGGTGGTCGTGGTGGCAGACTGGTCCCTATGAGGGGCCGGGCACCCCCAGGGTGCATTCGGGTGGTGGATGAAGGTGGAGGTGCGGGTTTGGGGGAGGTTTGTCTCTGCGGGCGGCTTCACTGGCGGATAGTCCTCTAAGGAATGGTAACCCTGTCGCTAGGCACACCTGGGCCCTGGCAGGCCTTGTTGCAGGTACAGATGGGATGCACCTTGTCCCCTCCAGAGTGAACTCAGGGCCTCCAGATGGCAGTTGGAAAAGTAGCCAGATGGGCAGGAGATGGGGGGCCTGATGCATGTGTCAGAAGACACCCTGAGCCTTAGCTCTGTGTCCCTCTGCCCGCTGAGCTCCTCTGGCTACACTCTGAGGTTTCCTTTAATTGCTAAGTTGGCAGTCAGCTCCCACTAGGAGAGGGGAGGTCTTTAGAGGGCCGACTATGGAGAGTGGGTTTCCTTCCTCTCTGTCTCCCCTTTCTAGCCTGTTCCTTTCTAAATCCAAGCCAGAATAATAGGTGCAGAGCTCTGTGTTGAAGGGGATGTTTTGCTGGCTGTCTCCTCAAAGTCAGTGGCTGTACTCTGAAGCCATGTGCTGCTGGGACATCAGCAATCTGCCCTCAGCAGACAGGGAAACTTGATTCCCTGACCAGTCAGGAGAGAAACTAGCACTGAGAGGTCCAATGACTCCGCTGCCTCTGTACCAGGCCTGGGGTGGTGCTGCCACTCAGGAGTTGAATAAAAGATGCTATTTCCCGTGGAGACTGCAGCCCCGGGACAGTTGCTGGGATGTGTAAAGGTGTTCCTGCCAGGGTGCCTACCTTTGAGTCTCAGGCCAGGGTTTGCAGGGAGAGCTCCTGAGGGTGGCTCCTGTACCCTCCACTCCAATTCCTTCCTATTGGGCTGACTATAATGTGATGACAGTGATGGTTTGCTTAGCAGCAACTCTGGGCTACGGGCTTTAATGTCTATACACATATTTAACCTCTCATCCACTTAAGGAGGCAGGTGTTCTCTCTGACTGTAGGGAAGAAAATGGAGTCCTGTAGCTCATCACTGGGAGAGCCAGAGTTTAAATCAGAGCTGTCATTCCCAACAATAATGGTAACAATGATAATAACAAGTTGTAGCTGATACTTATCATGGGCTTACTGTGTGCTGGCCAGCAGTCTCAGAGCTTTGTATATTTACAATAGCCCTACCTGGTACTATTATAATCCTCATTTGAGACATGAGAATTGGAAGTAGAGAAATGTGTAGGCATTTACCCAAGTCATGCAGTGGGGAACTGGAGAGCTGGGTTCAAAGTGGGCTTGCTCATCTTAATACCTAGAGGTGCTAGGGTGAAGAGTGGACTCTCTGGGCTGCAGGAGACAGAACCCTACCTCCAATGTCAGTGGTGTGAACGGAAGCTTGTTTCTGTCTCACTTGAAAGAAACTCAGCAGTGAGTGCCCAGGGCTCAGATGGAGTCTCTTGCAATCTGGTCGTTTGGCCATCTGCATTGTGGCATCTATGTCCTTGTCCAGTTGTTGCTCCAGCTCCACTCAGTACATCTGCATCCCAGACAGCACGAGGAAGGAAGGACTGAAGAGGGGTGGCCCTCCCTTTAAGAACAATTCCCAGAAGTCTTGTGTGATCTTTCTACTTACATCATCTTGGTCAGAAAATAGTCACATTACCATGTCTAGCTGTAGGGGAGACTGGGAATTCACGTGACAAGCCAAAATTGAGGACTCCCCACTCAGGATGAAGGGGGTCAATAAATATTGGGAGTGTATAATCTCTTCTGCACTGTGGCTGTTCTCTGGGCACTTGGGAGGTGCTGGGCATCTGATGGCTGTCTCTGACTCTGGTGCCCAGTGTGAGCCACCCACAGTCACCAGGTGATCAATGAGAGGCCAGGCTTGAGCCATAGCACCTGTGTCCTCTGTGCCTTCCTGTTTTGGCCCAGGAGCTTCCTGTCAACAGGTGCTGGCTCCTGCCAGACTGGAACGCTGGCTGCCCCTCCCACACTCCCCACCAGAGGCGTACCGTGCAGGACAGGTCCCACAGGTGGTGTGCAGCTTCTGACTCCAGTATAGGGCCCAGCATGGGCTGGGGTAGGGCTGTTAAGCTGCCAGAGAGGTGACACTGACCCAGGGCAGGGCCGTTTCCTCTGGACTCAGTTCCCTTCCATCTCTTGGGTGAAGGAGCAGGGGAGGAGTCGTAGGACTATCTTGCAATCTGAGACTGTACTAGGTATGGAAGAAGCATAGCCAGCACCCATGTACCTACTACACGGCTTTGAGAAATTATCTTTCTGACTTCCTATAATAGTAAATGTTTTACCACTGAGCCACATCCCTAGCCCTTTATGTTTTTTATTTTGAGACAGGATCTCACTAAGTTAAGGCCGTGCTAAGTTGCTGAGGCTGGCCTTGAACTAGCGATCCTCCTGTGTCAGCCTTCTGAGCTGTGTGTGCTACCATGCCTGGCCTATAACAGTAAATCTTACCAAGAGCTTATTTTATGCTCAACATCTATGAACTAAATTCACCCGGACAGTGACTGACTTGTGGATGATGGAATGGAGGCACAGGGAGGCTGTGGAGGAACAGAGGCAGAGAGGCTGTGGAGTGTTACCCAGCTGATCAAGTGGGAGCCGCATTTGACTGCTTGGGTTCCTGCCCAGCCAAAGCCCTTCCTTCCTGCCTCCAGCCATCAGCCCTGTGTGTCCTTAGTTTGCTGAGCCCTGTGAGGGGAAAGAGCAGTTACTGACCCTTGACTTCTGCCAGGTAGTGCGCAAGGCACTTCCTGCCTGTTACTTGGAGGCCAAGGCGCAGAGCTGTGGGACCATCCAATGTCCCAGGTCATGTGGCTCAGCAGCAGGATTGGAACCCAGGCCTGGGAGGTGCCAGCATAGCGTAGAACCTGGAGGCATTCATGGAGGCTTAAAACTCCTAGAGCATGCATTCCTGGAGCAGGGGAAGGTGGGCCCTGCCAATTACCCTACGTCTGGCAAGGTGGGGCTGGCCCTGGCCCTGGCACTGGCTGTGGAGCGTCCAACACTGAGCACTCTGACAGAGGCTGCAGTGCCAGGTGTTGTGGTGGGAAAGGAGCACCTCAGGCTGGGATGGAGGACCCCGGTTCCGGGAGCCGTGTCTCACAGAAGCCAACAGCAAGGGCATGGCTGGACTGGGGCTGAGTAAGGCCAGTGTAGGCCTATGGGTGACCCTAGGGCTGGAACCCTACACTGTCTGGGGTAAAGGACCTTGGTTTCCAGACCGTCTGGCTGGGCACCCTTGGATAAGTCATATACATGATGGACATGGGAAGGGCCTTGTCACTATGGACTTTGCAAGGGGGTGCTGCCAATAGGGCCTGAATGGGGGCTGCTAAGGTGGTTTGGGGAGAGGCTGAGGATGGAGGCTGTGGTGTGGGGATGCCTCCTGAAAGAGGCAGGGGGTTTGTGGAATGGGAATGGCCCACGGTGAGGCTGGGACCTGGGTACTCATCCCAGCCTGCCTGGCCACCCAGGTGCGATGCTATGGAATATGGTGAGAAGCTGGCTCGGTTCCGGCAGGCCCACCTCAACCCCTTCAACAGGCAGCGGGGGCCGAGGCAGCATGAGCAGAGACCTAGCGAGGAGGCCCTGGACGTTACTTCCGGAG
Source organism: Geosciurus inauris (assembly GCA_004024805.1). Lineage (NCBI taxonomy): Eukaryota > Metazoa > Chordata > Mammalia > Rodentia > Sciuridae > Geosciurus > Geosciurus inauris. Next base: position 10,707 of record PVHX01035935.1, read on the forward strand.
GTGGGTGCCGGGGACTGTGGGCCCTCTGACCCTTCTCACCAGCCCACTGCCTTTCCTCCACTGCCCTCTCCAGCATGCTGGCCTCTCCCACAGTGGGCTCCCAGTGGCACAGTTGCTTTCTGCCTGCTCTGGTTTGCTTCTGCCTCCCAACCAGTATGAGCACTTGAGGGCAGGGATTTTGTGCCTGGGGTGCCACTGCTGAACCCCAGGGCCTGGCACATGATATGTGCTCAGAGAACACTTGTGGGACGAACCCAGAGCCAAGGTGGGGGCAGTTAACAGGGGAAGTGTCCTGTGCAGAGGCCCCTGCTCACCTGGGGGTCAGGAGGGTATGAATGCAGGAACTGCAGAGGTGGTCTAGGGTCCACACCAGTCACGGATTTTGTGATGTCACTGTCCAGTGGCTACACCACACACACACACACCACATACACCACACACCACATACACACACAC
>PVHX01035936.1:0-11159 GCA_004024805.1 Geosciurus inauris
ATCCGAGAGGTAATAGGGCCAGGGGAGGGCGGGTGGGAGTGGGGAGGTGGGTAACGCCAGGGATGCAGGGGTCAAGTCATTTGCTCAGCTTCATTATCCAACCCCTGCCAGGAAAGATCCTGGGCTTTAGGACAGTGAAGGACAATAGAACAGATAAGGATCCTGTCCTCAGGAAGCTAGCACTCCAGTGTGTGCTCCAATAAGACGCAAGAGGGAAACACCAGGGAGTCTAACGTGCAATGAAGGAAAAACAGGGGATGGTGAGCAGGGAGGCAAGGGGCTGCCCGGGAGGAGAGGGCGCGTGAAGAGGGGCATCCTGGGAAGGCTTGCATCTTTCAAAAGGGAGAGTGCAAGTGACAGAGACAGCCGTGTTTTCTTTAATACATTTTCTTTCTCTTCCTTCCTTCCTCCCTCCTTCTCCCCCACCTCCTTCCTTCCTTCCTTCCTTTTTTCTTCCCTCCCTCCCTCCCTCCCTTCCTTCCTTCCTTCCTTCCTTTTTTTTCCCTTTCTTCCTTCCTTTTTTTTTTCCTTCCTTCCCTCTTCCTTCCTCTACTTGTGGAGTATCCTAAAGAGGAATCAGCAAACTATGGTTCTTGACCAAATTCTACCTGTGGCCTATTTTTTTAATGGCCTCTGAACTAATAATAAATTCTATATTTCAACAGTGTGCTTAAGAAAAGATACATATGAGCTGGGATTGTAGCTCAATGGTAGAGCACTTTCCTAGCATTTGTGAGGCACTGGGTTTGATCCTCAGTGCCACATTTAAAAAAATGTGTCCATTCAACTGAAAAACAATATTTAAAAAAAAAATAGGTTTATGAGGCCAAAACCACACATGGCCCAAAATTTAAAAGTTAAAATTTTTCAAAGAGTAGCCTTTTAAAGAAAGTTTGCCAGTTCCTGCTCTAAAACACAGAGCCCAGGGCAGAGCCCCTCTTACCCAGGGCTAAGGAAGTCTCATCTCCACCATCCTTTCCCACCTTGAGGAGTTCAATGCAATGGGCCACAAACCCAGTATTATTTTGTATTTTTGCTTCCTCTGCTGGTCAGATATTTCTCACCAGCGCTGTTAGCGAGTGAAAGGTCTTTCAGGTATCAATTTCATTTTCTTAATTGGTTGATTGGTTGGTTTTATTCACCAGGTCATCCATTTGGGATGGAGGGTGGTTTCTCCTTGTCTCACTGAATGACATTCACCTGCACACATGTCAAGGCTGGAAACCAACTGTAAAGCCATCTAGTCACAGATGCAAGCAATGTGAACATAGCTCCAAAGGAGCGCTATGACTGGCTGAGGTTCAGGAAGTAATGGGGAGCGGAAATGGACAGTGATTCCATTCTGAAGAGAGAGTGTTAGCAGGAAAAGTAGCAAAGTGTGTGTGTGTGTGGGCGGGAAAATGTCAAGTTCAGTTTCAACACATGAGACCAATTTCAACCTCACCTCCCCGTACTGTGCACAGATCCACTCACAGTACCAACACATAAACATGATGGATGAACTGTATTTTCCAATGCATACTGGAGCAGAGCGCCAGGGAGAATGCCTCTTTCTTGAACCCAGGATGGAAAGCATAGTCAGCAGCATGGGGCTTATGATGGTGGGAGGAGAAATAGAGCCTGACAAGGGACAAAGGCTAGAAGTTTGCGTTGTAATGATCAGCTGGGGTCCTGACGGGCAAGCCCTTCAGTGAGCGGAGGTGTGTGATAGCTCTCCCCACCAGCCAGGGGGAGAGAAAGGAAGCCTTTCATTCTGCCCAGGGATCTGTGGGAAGTGTTGGGACACAGATCTGCCTGAGAGTTTAAAACTATGGCTCTTAACATGTGAGGGTGTTGGCTAGTTTCCCAAGCTCAGGAGTGGAGACAGGTCCTGTCAACAGTATGCCTGTGGCTCTCAGCAGAAGAAAATGTGAAGTCATCTGTAGGGAATCTTCCACGTTCCCAGCTACACAAGACTCCCACAGGAATAAACAATCCCCTTGAAGATGAGCTCAGACGTGCAAATGTCAGCATTTCACACAGGAAAATAATGTATATGAGAGAGAGATGCAGCAGAAACAAGAGGTAATTGAACACTTTAAAAGACTATTAATTTGACATGTTTAAATTAATTTAAGACAATCAAGACTCATTAGAAACCATACTACACACAATAATAAAGTGAAATAGGAACAGGGAAATTTGCAAATAAAATCAATGAAATGTTAATAATAAAAGATATAGTCACCAGGTGTGGTGTAATCCCAGTGGCTTGAGAGGCTGAGGCAGGAGGGTCATAGGTTCAAAGCCAGCCTCATCTAAAGTGAGTCACTAAGCAACTCAGTAAGACTCTGTCTCTAAATAAAATACAAACCAGGGCTGGGGAGGTGGCTCAGTGATTGAGTACCCCTGAGTTCAATCCCTGGTTACTACCCCCCAAAGAAGATATGGTAATTGCAATTTAAAAATGAATTTAATTATGACACAGCATTTAAACACAGGGAGATTAATGAAGTGAAAAATTACATAAGGAAATAATCAAGAATTCAGCACAGAGAGATTAAAAACATAGGAATATTAATAGAAAATAAGAAATGTGGAACAGAACAAGATGTCTACTTGCATCTGATAGGAGTTCTGAAAGGCCATAATAGAGAAAATAGTGTTAGAAGACATAGAACAGCTGATAGTTTAGAACAGATGAAAGATGTGAATACTCTGCAAACAGCACATGAAGTCCCAAGTGGAATAAATTAAAGTAAATCCACAGCAAACACATCATAATGAAGCTGCTACAGCAAGTACAATGAGAAATCTTAAAAGCAACAAGAAGAGAAAAACAACATACAAAAGCATAGAAATTGGACATTCTGCAGCCTTCTCAGTAAGCAGCCTCAGAGGCTGGAAGGCAATGGACTATTTCCAAATTGCTAAGAGAAAACACTGTCATCCTAGAATTCTGTTCTCAACTTTAGAATTCTATATCAAAAAAGATTGGTCACAATGTCAAACATTTTCTTTAAATAAAATGCACAGAGTTTATTCACCACTGACCATCAATGAAATAACTACTAAAATAAATTCTTCAGGCAAAATAAATTAAACTTTGAATCAAGAGTGGTGGGGAAGAAGTGATAGTGAAGAAAGGACCATGTGGTAAAAGCGTAGGTGTATTAGTCAGCTTGGACTGCCATAACAAACACACCAGAGACTGCATGGCTTAAACTACAGAAATGTATTTTCTCACAGTGATGGAAACTGGAAGCCTCAAATCAGGTTGCTAGCATGGCTGGATTCTGGTGAGGGCTCTCTTTTTAGCTTGAGACGGCTGCCTTCTAACTACGTTCTCTCATAAGCTTTCTTTGATGCGTGGGAGACAGAATCTTCCTTTTCACATAAAGGCACTAATGCTGTCGTGGGGGCCTCACTCTCCTGATCTCAGCTAAACCTCATTACCTCCCAAGCCTCCATTTCAAAATACCATCACAGTGGGGGCTAGGGCTTTGATCTCAGAATTTGGACTATGACACAATTCAGTGTATGGCAGTAGTTAAATCTAAGTTAGGAGCACTTGTAGGAAAATATAAGAAAGTTCATAATAATAATCAATGACAGTGGAAACTATACACTTGGCAATAATAGCATGGAAATCAGAAGATGCTGATAGGAGTTGAGTTTTCTACAGTCATTGTACTATTTGGGAGGAGAAAAGAAAATTTTATTTAGCTGTAGACTTTTTTATGTGAAATGTTAGCAGCAAAAATTAAGAATAATTTTTAAAATATTAAAATAGAAATTATTACATCCAAACAGGTAAAGAGAGGAAGTAAACTCACTTAAATCCAATAAATCAAGGGTGGACAAACTAAGGCCAAATTTGGCTATTGCCTGTTTTTTTAATAGCCCATGAGCTAAGAATGGTTTTCCATTTTATTTATTTATTTTATTTGTTATAATATATTCATACATTCACACAATAAAACAGTATAATTTGATCAATTCATTCCCCAGTCCCTTCCCTGTCCCTTCCCTCCCTCCCCTCATTCTCCTTCTTCTAATCTAGTGGTCTCCCTTCCAGTTTTTAAAAAATTTCTTCTGATTAGTTATACATGCCAGTGGAATGCATTTTGACACACTGTATACAAATGGAGCACAACTTCTCATCTTCTGGCTGTACATGGTGCAGTCACACCACTAGTGTAATTGGATATGTATATAGAGTAATAATGGCTCTCTCATTCTACCATCCTTCCCATCCCCACTGCCCCACCCCCTCCCCTCACTCCCCTCTACATAGTCCAAAGTTCCTTTATTTTTCCCTCGCCTCCCGTCACCCCCTGCCCACTATGGATCAGCATCCACATAAAAGAGAAAACATTTGGCCTTTGGTTTTTTTGTGATTGGCTTATTTGACTTAGCATGATATTCTCCAGTTTCATACATATACCAACAAATGTCTTAATTTCATTCTTCTTTAAGGCTGAGTAATATTCCATTGTGTGTATGTACCATATTTTCTTTATTTATTCATTGTTGAAGGGCATCAAGTTTGGTTCCATAGTTTAGCTATTGTGAATTGAGCTGCTATAAACATTGATGTGGCTGCGTCAATGTAGCCTGCTGATTTTAAGTCCTTTGGGTATAAAATGAGGAGTGGGATAGCTGGGTCAAATGGTGGTCCCATTCCAAGTTTTCTAGGAATCTCCATACTGCTTTCCATAGTGGTTGTACCAATTTGCAGTTCAACCAACAATGTATGAGTGTACATTGTCCCCATGTCCTTGCCAACACTTATTTTTCTTGTCTTCTTGATAATTGCCATTCTGATGGGAGTCAGATGAAATCTTACGGTAGTTTTGATTTGCATTCCTCTAATTGCTAGAAATGATGACCATTTTTCATATGTTTGTTGATTAATTATATTTCTTCTTCTGTGAAGTGTCTGTTTAGATCCTTAGCCCATTTTGATTGGGTTATTTGGGTTTTTGGTGTCTTTTGAGTTCTTTTTATATCCTGGAGATTAGTGCTCTTACTGAGGTGTGTGTGGTAAAGCCTTTTCCCCATTCTGTAGGCTCTCTCATCATGTTACTGATTGTTTCCTTTGCTGAGAAGAAGCTTTATAGTTTGAATCCATCCCATTTATTGATTCTTGATTTTACTTCTTGCTTGCACTTTAGGAGTCTTGTTAAAGAAGTCAGGTCCTAAGCCAACATGATGGAGATTTGGGCCTACTTTCTCTTCTATTAGGTACAGGGTTTCTGTTCTAGTGCCTAAGTCTTTGATTTACTTTGAGTTGAGTTTTGTGCATGGTGAGAGATAGAGTTTTGCAACATATGGATTTCCAGTTTTCCCAGCACCATTTGCTAAAGAGGCTGTCTTTTTTCTAAGGTATGTTTCTGGTGCCTTTGTCTACTATGAAGTAGCTATATTTATGTGGGTTTATCTCTGTCTTCAGTTTTTTTGTTTTTTGTTTTTTTGGTACTGGGGATTGAACTCAGGGGCACTCGACCACTGAGCCACATCCCCAGCCCTATTTTGTGTTTTATGTAGAGACAGGGTCTCACTGAGTTGCTTAGCGCCTCGCCCTTTCTGAGGCTGGCTTTGAACTCGCAATTCTCCTGTCTCAGCCCCCCTAAGTACTGGGAGTACAAGCTTGTGCCACCGCGCCTGGCCTCTGTCTTCAGTTTTATGCCATTGGTGTACATGTCCATTTTGGTACCAATACCATGCCGTTTTTGTTACTATAGCTCTGTAGTATAGGTTAAGGTATTGATATTGTGATTCCTCCTGCTTCACTCTTCTTGCTAAGGATTGCTTTGGCTATTTTGGATCTCTTATTTTTCCAAATGAATTTCATTATTGCTTTTTCTATTTCTATGAAGAAGAGCATTGAGCTTTTAATAAGAATTGCATTAAATCTGTATAATATTTTTGGTAGTATGGCTGTTTTGACTACATTAATTCTGCCTATCCAAGAGCATGGGAGATGGTTCCATCTTCTATGGTCTTCTTTAATGTCTTTTTTAGCATTCTGTAGTTTTCATTGTAGAGGTCTTTTATCTCTTTTGTTAGGTTGATTCCCAAATATTTTATTTCATTTTTTTTGAGGTTATTGTGAATGGGCAGGTTTTCCTAATTTCTTTTGCAGTGGATTCATTGCTTATGCATTTGATTTATGGGTATTGATTTTATATTCTGCTACTTTGCCAAATTCATTGATTAGTTCTAGAAACTTTCTGATAGAATGTTTTGTATCTTTTAAGTATAGAATCATGTCATCAGCAAATAGTGATAGTTTGAGTTCTTCTTTTCCTATTTGTTTTCCTTTAATTTGTTTCATTTGTCTGATTGCTCTGGCCAGAGTTTCAAGGCCTATGCTGAGTAGAAGTGGTGAAAGAGAGCATCTCTGTCTTATTCCAGTTTTTAGAGGGAATGCTTCCAATTTTTCTCCAATTTTGCTTCCAACTTAGAATGATGTTGGCCTTGGGCTTAGCATAGAGAGCTTCTATACCTTCATCTATTCTGATAAATGTTAAATTTGGTTTTTTCATGTTATCTCATATTTTTTGGAAATTCTGTTCATAGTTTCTTGCCATTTTCTCTCTGCAGTTGACTTTATTTTCAGTTCTATCTATTTTCTCTTCATTGTCTGGGGTTCTGTCTTCTAAGTGGTCTAGTCTGTTGGTAATATTTTCCATGAAATTTTAATTTGTTTTATAGTTTCCTTCATTTCAAGGATTTATGCTTGATTCCTTTTTATAATCTTTTCCTCTTTATTGAAGTGTTATTTTCCTTCTTGTATTTTCTTTGATGACATTCTTTATTTTGAAGATCACCTATGTAACTTCAAAACTCCTTCTCTGACATTACTTCTAAGTTGTTGTCTATGGATTCAATTGTTGGAACATCTAGGTTTGTTTGAGTTGCTTTTGTTCTTCATTTTTTTTCTTGTTTTGTGTGTGTGTGTGTGTTTCCATCTAGAAGTATGGAGCCAAGACAGTAATGTTTCTACCCTGTAGTCTTACAGTGTCCCTGATGGATTCTAGTACCTCATCTTTAAGGGGGAGACCAATATTAACAGCACCCAATGCAAACAATATATATCTTTAAACCAAATAGCTCTTATTAAGGCATCTACAGTTGTATTTCAATAAACAGAAATGATGTGTTCAACTACTGTCTACAATCTGAATGGTAAGTTTGTAAAAGTGTTTACTGTTTCTAATGATGGAAAATGAGGGATCATAAGTAGTGTAAGATGTAATATTTATGAGGGACAAGGAGAGAAGATAGAGGTAAAAAATTATAGTACAGACCAGGGAAGAATTAAAAGTTTGGCTGTTAGTATGAGAGAAGTGGGAAAGAATCTAGGGAGACAGGTGAGAGAAAAAATATATAGTTTTTTAAAAAAATTTTTGGTAGTTGAAAATGGACAACATGCCTTTATTTTGTTTGTTTTGTTTTTTTAATGTGGTGCTGAGGATCGAACCCAATGCCTCATGTGTGCTAGGCAAGCACCCTGCCACTGAACTACAACCCTAGACCCTATATACATTTTTTTAAAAAGTAAAAATATAAGGATATACAACACAACTGTACTATACTATTCAGACATACCATTCTTCAATAAATTGATGCATGAAAAACATTCAGATTCAAAGATGGTAGGGATGTGAGAGAGAGAGGGATAAAGAAAAAAAAAAGGAAAGTCTCAATGGAAAATTGAACAATAGCTTCTGTTGGTTTTCAAAATTTTTCTCAGCTTCTCTTCTTGGCTGTTAGGTGGGGTTGTCTGAAGTTTGATGGTCACTCCAGTCTGGTGGGTGCAAACCTGCAGGCCCAAGCGAGTGTTCCAAGTTGGTAGCTGCTGTGTGTAACCAAACCTGTGGGTACTGTGACAATGGACTTCCACACATTGAGGAGCAGCAGGAAGTGGGCAGTGAGTGATATGCTGGCGGTCTGCAGGCACTCTACAGGTCCATCTGCAGTGGTCGTCAGGTGGCAGGCTATGGGCAGCCAAGAGTTGGCCAAATGGGCAAATGGTGGATGATAAGCAATGGTCAGCCAGCAATCTGTGCTCAAAAGGTGGGTGATACGCTGATAGACAGCAGGTGATCACAGGGGACACATGAGGGGTTAACAGCTGGGGAGCACTGGGCAGTGATGGCTGCCTTGCCGAGAAACACTGTTTCCTGTGTTTGAATCCCCAGTCATGGAGTGAGAATGAAGGCAACCTGCCTCTAATTGCCATCTTCCATCTCTCGCTGGTTTATATTGTACATGGTTATTTTATTTTATTTATTTTTTTTAAATGTTTATTTTTTAGTTGTAGGTGACAGAATATCTTTATTTTATTTTTATGTGGTGCGGAGGATCGAACCCAGTGCCTTATGCGTGCGAGGCGAGCACGCTACCACTGCGCCGTAATCCCAGCCCCTATACATGGTTATTTTAAAAAGCTCAAAGAATACTATATCCTGAAATGTTAAAATTGCATGATATTCAAACTTCACTGTCTATAAATGAGGTTTTCTTGGAAACAGCTATGCTCATTTGTTCACATCTTGTCTGTAGAAGTTTCAAAGAGCCTGTATGGCCACTATGCCCTAAATATTCACTCACAGGTCCTTTACAGAGAACGTTTTCTGACCCTTTCTATAGCCAGCAGGAGAGAAGAAGACCATAGCAGCAAGATGATCAGTACATACAGAGCTGTCAGTCATTGCATCACACGAAAGGACTGATAAGAACCTTGAGTCCTACTTCCTGAGAAGTTTCCTGGTGAATGAAAACGTGCAATGGACCATTGGAATACAGACTGGAGAGGAGAGTGAGATCAGGTCCCTCCTCTCAGTTCCTTTGGCTCCAGCTTTGCCTCTGCTGTGCCTTTGCGTGCACCCGCAGGGTGAGCAGCTTGGCCTGTTCCAGGGCCTGGGCTGAGCCGAGGCCCCCTCTCTCCCTCAGTTGCAGGGTGCCATCATGGTTGCTTCCTGTGTCCAGATGCTGGTGGGATTCTCAGGCCTCATTGGCTTTCTCATGCGCTTCATTGGCCCCTTGACCATCGCTCCGACCATTTCCCTGGTGGCCCTGCCTCTCTTTGATTCTGCGGGCAATGATGCTGGAATCCACTGGGGGATTTCCTTCCTGTAAGTACTGTCTGGGGAGGAGGCCCATCCCAGCTTTCTTTGGAGGAAGATCAGCTAGTAAGAACACTAGGAGTCAGGGTACCAGTTTTCATTGTGCTGGGAAAGGGTGCAAAGAATGGCCCCAGTTCTTAAGCCAATTATAGTCTAAGAGCCAGAGAAGACTTGAATCTGAGTGCCAAGATACCAGGAGGCAGCCAGTAGGCCTTGGGGTATGTGCATGTGGAGGAGAGGCAATGAACCTCAGCTGGGAGAACAAGAAACAGGACCCGAGGCCTCAGCCATTGAAACCGAGTTTTGAAGGGACTTGGGTGTGACACTGTCATTCATTCTGTCTCTTATGATCTGAGGTGGGGTGTGGGAACCATCAGACCTGCCTCCGCCTGCCTGGGAGATATGACAGTCCCTATGGGCCTCAGTGGCTCTGACTGCTGCCAACAGCTTGTTCCTCTCAGACACCCCAGAAACAGTGGCATCCTATTCACGATTCCTCTTCACCACCAGCAGCACCAACATGGAGCTCTTTTCAGAGATGGCAGGACTCTGCCTGTGCTGCACAGAGGGGCCAGTGGGAGCCCCTCCTGGTGAGGCCACTGGTCCAGAGACAACTGTAGGCTCAGCCTGCTGGACCACCCTCAGAGCCTTGAGACCCTGCTCAGGATGAGCCCAACTATCCAGGTTGGATGTGTTTGTTTGTTTCAGGACCATCTTCCTCATCGTGCTGTTTTCTCAATTCCTGAAAAACATCCCGGTGCCTGTGCCTGTTTACGGGGGACAGAAGAAGTGCCACACCTCCAAGTTCTACCTGTTTCAGGTCTTCCCTGTAAGAAGCACCCCTCACCCACCCTCTTCCATTCTTAATTGATGCACCTGGAGAGTGTGGACAGCTCCCTGTGCCACATGGCCTCCGAATCAAAGCTCCTTTCTCTGTAGTGGCCTCTTCCTAGGAGGCAGAGAGAGTCCCAGGTCTGTGGGGTGTACCTCCTGGCAGTGGGTGTCATTGCATTGCATGTCCTTCCTCACATGCTTCTTTCCCAGGAGCCCTAGTCACTGTTCTGGGCACAGGTGTGGGACAGTCTTCTCATGTGTCTTGTTGTCCTCACAGTAAGGTACTTGGAGAGACGGCCAGGTTCACCTCTAATGACATAAAAGTAAGGGCCTGAAGGAGCCTGCTGAGCCAAGTTCCTAGATCAGGGTCCTTCCCAGTGGCTCATGGGCAATGCAGATGCTGGTGAGGAAGATGGCGCCTCCTGCCCAGAGCCCTCTGTGCTGACCTCACCCCACCCTGACCAGTGTGTAGTTGTCAACATGGCTATGTCTTCAGGTTTAACTGTGAACCATAGTTCTCAGTGTACAAAGAAACTTCCACGTGATGATCTTATTGATCTTTAAACAACCCTGCAGTCCAGTGATTCTAAAATTCAGTGTGCATGTGAATCACTCGGAGAATTCACTAAGAATATGGAGTCCTGGGGTCCAACCACCAAATATGAAGTTTATATATCTGAGGACCTCAATTTCAGGTCCTGCAGAACAGTGATTGTAATTGCATGGTGCAGATGATAAAACTAAGGCTCCGAGGGTTTGTTCCCAAGTCACATGGTCAGCAGTCAGTGGAGAGCAGGATGGAATCCTGTCCCGTGCTGTGCCAGGTGTGCTGGACTTTTCTGACCCACACTCTCCTCCCAGAGATTAGTTTGTGTTTCTATTTCCAGCCTGTTTCTTTAACTTGCTAAGTTATCCACGGATACAGCAGGTTCATGTTGTCACTGGCAGGGTTGGTCACCTAGCCTTCCTCTTCTGAGTGTGCCTGGACCCCTCCTGGGGAGGAAAGGGGACAGGAGCGGGCAGAGCTTGAAGGGAGGCTCCCTCTGGCAGGTGCTGCTGGCTCTCTGCATCTCCTGGCTCCTCTGCTTCGTGCTCACTGTCACCAACACTCTCCCCTCGTCCCCCACTGACTACGGGTACCTGGCGCGCACTGACACCAAAAGCAGCGTCCTGAGCCAGGCCCCTTGGTTCCGCATCCCTTACCCAGGT
>PVHX01035937.1:0-11167 GCA_004024805.1 Geosciurus inauris
GTGAGAAAACACAGAGCTTTGTGAAGACACCTCTGTGGTTTCTTTTTTAACTCTGTTTTCCACCACACCTTGCAGCTATACTGCTCGCAGCAACCTGCATATGGCATTCTATTTTTTCTGAATGATGAGTCACAAATTAGTTATTGAAGTTGCTTCTCAAGTTCCGAAAAGGAAAAATGTATCTTAAGAAGCAGAAGAGGAAAAAAGTGAGTCAAGGGGATTTGGATAATTTGTGCAAAGGTCACAAATATGATGTCAACCTTAACCCACTTAACCCAAACATTTATTAAGTCCTTACTCAGTACTGGGTGCTGGTTAAATGAAGTCAAGTAAATCTTGCTTCCTGTTCTGGAGGAGAGAAGGGAAAGAGCTTCCGATTTATTGCTCACTTGCTTTGAGTTTGGCAATGGGCTAGGGGATTAATATCTCTCACAGTAACCCTGTTGAGACACACATTATAAGCCCCATTTTGAAGATAAAGGGATTGAGGTTTAGGAAATCCAAGGGGTTGCTGGGTGTGGTGATGCAAGCCTGTAATCCTAGCAATTTGGGAGGCTGAGGCAGGAGAAGCACAAGTTCAAGGCCAGCCTCAGCAATGTAGTGAGGCCCTAAGCAATTTAGTGAGACCCTGTCTCAAAATAACAAAGGACTAGGGATGTGGCTCAGTGATTAGGTACCTCTGGGTTCAGTACCCAGTATAAGAAGGAAAGAAGGAAGGAAGGAAGGAAGGAAGGAAGGAAGGAAGGAAGGAAGGAAGGAAGGAAAGAAAGAGAGAGAGAAAGAAAGATCCAAGAGGTAGAGGTGTACAGTTGGGAAGTGGAGACATTGGGACTGATAATCCTGCCATCACTACTCTGCTTCTTGTTAGAGAAGTTCCAGGGTAGGGGATAGAACCAAATTATTACTGTCCAGAACAAGCTTCTGGAATTCGAGTCCAGCAGTACATGTAGAGTCAGTAACAAGAACTTCTGAGGGGTGACAGTCAGGCCTTCCATTCCCAGCCCCAGAGAGGCTCAGGTTCTCTGCTACCTGTGTAATTTCAATTCACATGTATCCATTGCTTTAATTCAAGTGATAAAAGCTCAGAGTATCTTAAAGATCCAGAGGGCAGAGCTACCTTGAAGACTACCAACGTGCTAACAACTCACCTGGCCTCCTCAGGCAGATGGTGCCAGGAGCCTGACACCTTGGCCTGGCTGAGAAATCATAGGAGAGTCAATTGTGGTACAGGCTGCCCCTGATACTCTTAAACATGGTTCTTGCCACATTGCTCTTCTGTCTGAAACTCTTCAGTACCATCTTCTGGCAGAGAAAAGAGGCTCTTTAGGGACCAGCCTATCTTTATAACATCTTTAGCCACTCAACCACCTGTCCCCTATGTGTTTAACTATGCCACACCCCTCTTCTTCCTTTCAGGACTCACACAAATTCTTCAGCCATCCAAGGCTTAACTGGAATGTCTACCTTTCCACAAGACCTCATGTCTTCCCAAGCAGAATGAATCTCTCTCCTCTGTTTTCTCATAGCCCTTTGCCGACACTTCTGGAATAGCACAAAACACAACCTGCCTCAGATTGCACCTAGTCACGAATGCTCCTACCTTAAGAAGGATGTGGTCATCTCGGATTCCTCCTGAGGGCGTGGCACAGAACACTGCTCACGGTGTATACTCAGTAAGGGTTTATGGAGTTGACCGGAGAACTGTGAAGTACATAGTGCCTCCAGTATCTGTGCAGGCATTGGCCTGTGTGCCTTCAGAACATTCCTCACCCATCTGCTTCTCTGCTCAGGGTTGCAGGGGTCTGATTCTTGCAAACCATGCTTCTCAGGCTCCTTTGCAAGCCACATTTCTCTGGGTCATATCTCAGATTTTGAGATCATATCTCATGGGCATCTGAAACCTGGATGCTATTTCTGGCTCTGCTGCGAAACGTCCTTGAACAATTCACACAATTATTTTGGGCTTTAGATGACTTTTTAATAAAATAAATATGCTCAATTAATGTTCTGTAAAGAGAGCATTCATCCATCCATCCTTCTTTTATACACATACTCATAAAAAATGTATTGATCCCTTCTTGTCTGCCAGCAGCAGGGGCACCCAGGTAAGTCCAGCATGGTTGCTACACTCAGTAAACTCACAGTGGAGTGACAGAAGCACTTTCAGAAGGGGAGTGATGTAAATGTATATGTTCTTTGGAAAATGGATGGGTAATCTGCTAGTGGGGCCAATAGGAGCCAATTCCTGAGAGTAGACTAGGAGAGGCATGGAGAGAAGTTGGAGGAAGTCTGATGTCACCTCAGGAGGACGAGGTGGATTTTCTAACAATTAGAGGAGTCCCTTGCTCTGGGGCAATGACATCCCTCAGCACACAGCTAGGAGGGAGTTGGATGATACCCTAGCAGGTGACAGCAGAATGTTTTCCAGTTTGGGGAAGGTAGACCAGATGATCCTTGAGATGGGAGCTTAATTCCAAGATGTGGTGATTCTAAAGTGCATGGTTTCAAGGCTACCAACTAGTAGTTTTGAAACCTTTTTGAAAAAGCCGCTTAACTTTACCTTTAACAAAACCCCATGGAACCCCAATTTATAAAACCAGCAAAGTCGAAGGTACTCCAGGGCCCTGCTCTCCTGATCTCCCTTTCAGTTCTCAAGAAAACACAAGTTAAAAGAAAGAAAGAAAGAAAGAAAGAGCTTCAAAGAATCTAGGAACTTCAGCTCTCTTGTGATGAAGCTGATTTGTTCTTTTAATCTACGCTAGCTGCAGCCCCTCCTTTCCCCTGCCTCCATGGCCTTGTAACCTACACAAACAGTGCCCTCCCCACTCTCTGCCCTTGGCCACAAGGGTTAAGGATCCTACTCAGTGCCATGGGACTCAGCAGCATGTATATGGCCCTGACAGGTCTGGCTTTAATTTCATCATTCTCTGACACCAGGGCTGCTGCTGCAGCTGACTCCTAATATCTTCCTGAAGTCTCCTTCTGGGCACAGGAACACTCTTCTCCTTCTCCACCTTCCCTATCCCAGCCTCCCCTCTTCCCTGGCCCAGAGGCCCTCCACTGCTGGGTAGTCAGTTACATTTCCTGAGTGTACCCTCCTGAACCAGGGTGGATGCTCACGTTTGGCTCTCATATCAGAGATGGATGTTAATATTCACATTTATATCACAAATGGGTAAACCAAGGCTCAGGGAGGCAAGTGACTTGCTCATGGTCTCTTAGTTGGAGAGGGGTCTGGGGTTCAAGTTCATGTCACCCCTCATGGTAACTCTTCTTGGGCCTGGTCCTACCTTGTTCTTCCTGGTTGTTCCCTCAGATTCTTACTGCTTGAAGACAAACTTCTATTTGTTTTTCTTTCCCTTTTAAAAATCTGTTCTTTTTAGTTATATATGGCAGTAGAATGCATGTTTTCATATTATACATACATGGAGCACAACTTCCCATTCTTCTGGTTGTACGTGATGTGGAATTATATTGGTTGTGTATTCATATATGAACATAACTAGTTTTTCAGTCTCAGCCATTTCCAATTTCCCTTTTGTCTTAATCCCTTTCCATACTTTTACATTTACTAAATTCTTACTCTGTACCAGACATGATTTTTAAATATATGATTTTTTCAGTATGTATTAACTTATTTAATCATTTCAGCAGGCGTATGGGCTAGGCATAATTTGTTTTGCCCATTTTACAGGTGAGAAAACTAAGGCCTTGTGAAAATGAATAACATGGTTTCACAACTATTAAATGGCAGAGTCAATACCCTTGAGCATCAGAGCTGAATTTCTAATAACTAGAACACTGTATTCAGAGTTTTGGCTGGCTAATGTGTCTGTGTCCTTGCTTGTATGCATGTACATGTGAAATGGGATGGTGAGCAGGGACATCTCTGCAGACATACTTGGTAAGATAGGATTTTTGCATTTCTACCTAGCCACGTCAAAATGTCTTTCTTTTCTTCCATGCATTGCTGGAATTGTGGGCTAACACATAGATTTTTTCTCCTGTTTCAATTCTGGTAGATTTAAAGTGGCTGCTTGGAAACATGAGTTGGGAAGGATTCTGAGGTCACATTTGGTCCCAGCAGGAAAGAAAGCCATGATCTATTAAGAATGTCTGCCATGAGCAAGGGAGGTGACGGTGACGCACAGGAGCTCCCTGACAACCAAGGATGGATTTCTCATTTGAGCTTTTTCTTGCCTGTTTTGTTCCTGATCAGTTAAGTGGGGACAGTCCTATTTTTATCCTAAGATGTGCCCTGAGCTTCTCCAGGATCTCCATCCAGTTCATATGGGGATGGACTCATTAGGAACATGTCTCAGAAGAGAGAGGTGAGAAAATGGGGGAAAGGGATTATAATGAAAGTATTCTTTGTGTAATCCAGGCGCGGTGGCTCAAGCCTGTAATCCCAGCACTTAGGGAGGCTGAGACAGGAGAATCGCGAGTTCAAAGCCAGCCTCAGCAATGGCGAGGCGCTAAGCAACTCAGTGAGACCCTGTCTCTACATAAAACACAAAATAGGGCTGGGGATGTGGCTCAGTGGTCGAGTACCCCTGAATTCAATCTCTAGTACAAAAAAAAAAAAAGTGTTCCTTGTGTATACTATGTCCAGCATTCTTTCATTATTTCAGAGCACAGAAGTTTTCATGAATACCTTAGAGAATCAGTAGAGGAGATCTCCTTCTCTCTCTCTTCAGTTCTTATGTACATGGCTATGAAATTCTTCCCTATGGCACTATTATGCATCCTTTTGTATTGGAAGTCACAGAGGTTAAAAACAGCAGCTCTACTGTCCTGGACTCAGTGTCCTCCCAGTGCCCTTGGACAGGTCGAGTAGATTGCAGGATCTGCACTGTTCTTCCCTCAGGTCTTTTCAAAACTGAGTTATCCCATCTTTCAGGTCTGAATCCACACTGACCCCACCTTGAAAAGGTCTCTTTTCAGCACCCTCTCACTCTCAAATACTCTCTTCCCTATCCATTGTCTAAAATAGCACCCTATTTCATTTTCTTTACCTCTTGCTTCATTGGTTTTATTTTTTCTTATTTACTTGTTAGGGGTCATTTCAAACAAGCCTGCTTGTGTTTGCAATGTAAGTCCTATTTTTAATTCTCCTGTTCACCAATGTGTCCTCCACACCTCTGGGAAGGAAAAGCAAAAATAAGATCAATATTAGAAATTCTATACCTGGTCTTTTATGAATTGAATGACAGCTGCCACTTTTATGTTCTTGGTGTTTTATGACCAGTTGGCACATAAGAGATCAGGTTCTTTTGCAGTAATCTGGATCTCTGAAGATTCTTGTAACTCAAATGCCTCTCTACCCTTGAAGATCTTTTCCCACAATGCAAACTCACCTGCCCTTCCATCTGCTTTCTATCAGATCTGCAACAGGCTGGAAATAACAGGTAGCTAGAGGTTTCTGGTCTGAGTGTGAATCATAACTCTTCATTCATATAACCATCTTGGACCAAACCCAGGAAGTCCATGCAGACAGGAGGAGTCTTGTGCCCCATGTTCTCCATATTGACTTTCTTAATACATTCCTTTTGTTTTCTCTCTCTTACATCTTCTCTAAAGTCTTCAGTGGCTCCACATTTCCCAGAGACTAAACCCTAAGATCTTTAGACTAATTGCCCAAAGGTTTTCAGAGATCCTGGCTTTTATCCTCTAGACTCAAGTCAGGCCTGGACCTTGGCTTGCTCTCTGGACATATCTTGCAAACAATTTCTCCTGCTTGTGGTCCCTGCTCAGACATCACTTTTTAGGCAGTCTCCCCTAGGTTCCCTGCTCTTTGGAATGGATGACTGTTCCATGGGACCCTGGAACTTCCTGGAACTCTGCACATTCCTGCATTCTTGGACACTGACACATGATTTTGAAATATATTGTTATGTGTATTTTTCCTAAATCTTAAGAAATGACTCTCTAATTTATATTTGTATTCTTTGTATCTAGCAGAGTGTCTCACCCAAGCTACAGAAACAGGAATAGAATCACTTCCTAATTTTTAGAATTGAGAAAACAGAAGCTTAGAGTATAACTGTCATGCCCAAATCCATATAGCTTATTGTCAGGGGAATAAAGGCTTGAACACCAATCTCTTATAGTTAAATTAGAGGTCATACGCTCAAATGCCACAAGGGACTTATTATGGAAGTGATAAAACATGTGGGTAAAATAAACTTGGAAGTGGGGGGACCCATCTATCTAGGAGAAGCTGCCCAACAGCTCCAGCTGATAATCATCAGGTGGCCATGTTGGTCCATTTCTGCCAGGCATTCTGATTCCAAGGAAAGTAGAAAATCTGATTTGTGTGTGACATATTACAAAATTTTTGATCTTGCCAACTAGTTCTAATTAAAAATACCACATGGTCCAAGCTCATCCTCCTTGTGAGCCAGATGAGGCCTCAACCTGCCAGTAGGTGACCTGTGCTTTTCATCTCTGTAGGGCTGCCCTGGATCTAGTACCACATGTCAAGTGGCTCAGACTTGCAGAGCGAGAGACAAGTTCCAATTGCCTTTGTGGCTGAATTATTTAAAGCCACTGATATTGGACTGCTTCTGAAATCTTCAAGGTGAGTAGGATGAACACTCTTGAGTTTCACATGGGTGCTTTGAAGTTGTGTCAACTCCAAACGACAGTTTTCCTGGTCATTAAAAATGACCAAGAACTCGAGTGATGGTCTGCAAATGGGTTCTACTAAGGATAAATGCAAATCAATACAAATTATGAAAGAGGCCCTGTGATGGATTGGCTTGCTGTCAAGAAAGATGAAATACTGAAGAATTGCTGCAAGGGGAGTAGGTGGTGATCTCTGAAGGCCTGGCTCTTTGGAAGTGGAAGGCAATTAACTATTAACAGTTACATACATGCACTGGGGGGTTTGCGTT
Organism: Geosciurus inauris; assembly: GCA_004024805.1. Taxonomy (NCBI): domain Eukaryota; kingdom Metazoa; phylum Chordata; class Mammalia; order Rodentia; family Sciuridae; genus Geosciurus; species Geosciurus inauris. The sequence continues at coordinate 6,897 of PVHX01035937.1, forward strand.
CAGCCTTAGAGGAAGTGATCAGCTCTGCCTTAATGCAGGCATTGAGAGCCAGGCAATGGAAGTTTTGTCCACATTGACTCAAACATTCATTTATTAGGACAAAATGAGCTGGTATTGACCTGGAGGCCCTAATGCAGGCTATCAGCACATTAATGACAGGCCGTTTCATGCTGTGTCTAAATGCTGGGGATGAAAGGATTGCTGTCCTTTCGAATATCAAGAAAATACTGTAATTTAGATTTGCAGAGATTGCTCCCAGGTTATCATGAGTACATGAAAATTGGAGTTTGGGGAGTAAAAGGGAACAGCATGAAGTCACCATGGGTTTTTATCTTAATTCCACCACTTACTTGTCTTACATCCTTGAGTATGTTGCTTAACTCACTTTCAGTCTCAGATTCATCATCTGAAAATAGGGACAGTGACATTTGCCTCTCAGGCTGGTTGGTAGATAGCATTTATAAACCTACCTTATACAATGTCTGGGACAAACTGCTGAATACATGTTCATGCCCTTTCCTCTCTCAAATTCTACCATATTTTTTTGTGCGCTGCTCTTAGGGCGTGGTTAGCTTTCTATCTGAATTTTCTGGTTGCTCTGTGCATGTATTTCCTCTGTTAGGTGATGAATTCTTTGGGAGCTGAGTTTTTTTTTTTTTTTTTTTTAATGCTCTATCTTCACATCTTTCACAGGGCCTACCCATCATTGGTACCCAATCTCTATTTGTGGTGTTAATGGATCCACAACTTAATGGCACAGGAATTGCACCAGTCAGCATCTTTCCTGCCAGCCATTGTGCCATGAAGTCACTCTGTTTCACCAGGCCACATGACTCTGGATGAGCTAGTGAACCTGCTGGTCCTGCTGCCCACAGGTTCCTGACTCACCACCTGTGCTCAAGAGGACTAACGTCTATAGAGCATGGAATAGTGTGGAATATAATTTCTGTGACTGAGAGTGACAGGGAGAGCATTAAGAGGCTCTCTTGAATAAGTCACTTCTGAAAATCAAGGAGGCTTTCCTAGGTATAAAACGAGGAAAGGAATTCTAGGCAAGCAGTCTGTGCAAAGGCATGGAGGTGTGAGAAAAGAAAACATGAGCTGGAGGAGGAAGGGAACTTGAACTTGGGCCAAGAGCTTTATGCTCATCCTCTCACTCATCTTGCTTGGGAAAGCATTGTCCTTTGTATCTTAAGGAGAGGAAAACTATATTGTATTGATGTTTAATAATTCATGGAGACCACACAGTGCAAAAGTGGCTAAGCTGGATTTTGAACCCAGTCCTGTCTGACCCTGAGGTTCCCACACCCAGGGTGTGTGGTGAGGGGCAGGGTGCCATCAGGATTTACTGGCAATTCCCCAACATACTGCTACTGGCTTCAACCCTGAAGATAAACACAAGTGACTGCTTCTCTGAAACTCTATCCTTTTTCAGTTTTGAAAATTTCTCATTGGTTTGAAAAGTGATCCTCACATGTCCAGAGAGGGATGAGATCAGGCATGGGAAGAAAGAGATCTATCTACTAACACAGTGGGCTTGCTGCATTTTCAGTCTAGCCAGATTGCCTGAGCTATTTTCACATGTGGACTTAAGGCAACTTGCTGAGATTCATACAGTCTGAGTGGGGGTGTTTTGTGCAAATTCTTTTTATTTCATCAGGTGCATTTTCTTGCACCAGAGCTCAGGCTAACTGTCCTAGTGATGCCTTGGGAAATTGCGCTGGCAGTCAGCATGGGAAGTAGAGACGTGTGTTTCTACAGGCAGTGTGAGTCCAGGTGCATGGAGGCTCTGGGGACTGAATTGGGAGACCTCCTTATCTGATGTCAGGATCTTATAGATGGTGTGGGGTCCTGACCTCCGACGGCAAGCTGAGCTGTCATGCTGTCTTTTTCCTAATTTAAGTGCAATCCACACTGTGACTTTATTAAACCAGATATAGACATTTCTTTCAATAAGGGCATGCAAATAGATGGATGCTAAGCAAACCATATACAGTCAACAGAGTGGCCATCCTATTCGGGAGAGCAGACTTTGGGGTCAAACGACCTGGATTTAGAATCCTTCTTCTTCCCTTCCTAATGATGGTACACCTTAGCATCACCAACTGAAATGCATAGGGATAATTATACCATTTCCCTGCTGTGTGTGTGTGTGTGTGTGTGTGTGTGTGTGAAAATTATATGAAACAGCATTTGTCAAGCTCTAAACACACTTCCTGGCATGCATCCCTCTTACTCCCCAATCCCTAGTTGGGAAAATATAAATAAGTTAACTGGTAAGTAATTAAAGTGCTATTTTTATATAAAAACATTCTTTGTTGTTAAAATTTGCACCATGTTTTAATATTAATAAAGGAAACCTCAACAAAAATGTAAGCTAGCACCAGGCACTGGTTGCTCCCAGCAGCCATGGGGGAGGCCAAGGTGGGTACCAGGGGCGCCCCTGGTGACAAGGGCCCAGAAGAGGCAGCCACCAGCCAGGCAGAGGAGATAGTGGTGTTGTGCAGCCCCGAGGCAAAGGTGTGCCTCTTCCATGCCATGCTGGTCCACAAGCCCAACTGGGTAAACTGACACTTCCTCATGATTTGTATTGGGGATAAGTTCAGCCAGAATATTGGGCAGCAAGTCCCATCCAAGGTCATCTGGGACCATCAGAGCATCATGTATGAATGACATGCAGGCACTGCATGAGTCTGAAATTCTTCCATTCTGGAATCTGGAGAAGAACTTTGTCCTTACAGAAGAGATCATTCAGGAAGTTTGAGAAGGAAAAAGTTGTCATTGAAGAGGAAACAAAGGAGGAAATGAAGGAAGACATGGACCCCCGTAATGGGGCCGAGGATGTGTTTTCATCTTCAGGGAGCTTGGGGAAATCAACAGAAAAATCCAGCAAACACAAAGAGAAGAGTTCCTCAGCCTTAGGGCGTAAAAACGGGGTGGACAAGTGGAAGCATAGCTGAGTCGCTGACGAAGTCCTCGCACTGAACAGTAACCCCTCCAGCCCCAGAGCTGCCAAACTACACAGAACATAGACACTACAGCCTGGCTGCAGAGTCATCCAAGCTGCAAGCTCTACTGCCTACCTTCAGGTCCCTTGGTACACGTGGACATCAGGGGAGTTGTGGAGGCTTCTGACATGTTGTCAGACCGCCAGGGTCCCTTGGGAACCCAAAAGACCAGGACCAACCCTCTTGGACTTTGAGGCTGCAGAGTCCAGTCTGTCTTCTCCCGGGTTAGCTCCACCTGCACTACCTCGCATGGAGGAGAGCAAGGGTGTGGGGTCAGGAGAGGATTGTGAATCAGCAAGCAATAAAATGGTCCCCACTCTGTCCTCGGAAAGACCATAGTGCTAGCCTTCCCTGGGAACTCGCTCTGCATTTCCTTGTGCCTCTAAAACCCCTTCTGCCCCACAGAGGCATCAGGAGCATGTGGCCCGGGTCACCATGTGCCCCACTCCCTACCTGGGAGACTAAGAACTGGATGTTTTCCTCATTCACTTATACTATAATGATGTAGATAATTTGGTTGGTATTTCATTATTTAATTTTTAAGAAGCCTATTTTACATAGTTTTATATGAGAAAGAATACTGCAGAAGTTAGACCTGTGTTGTATTTTTCCTGAGATATTTTGTTTTTAGGTGACAACTACTGAGATACTTTTGCTCAGTTTTTATATATCAAATACAGACAATTTATAGTGGTTATTTTTGTAATTCTAGTAACTTGCAAAAAGACCAAATGAGGAAGTGAAAGAGAAGACACAACTTTTGGGCTGGTGAGGTGGTAGGTAGCCTCAGTGTTGGTTGAAGTATGCTTTCATTTGACTACAGAACATTAAAGATAAACAAACGAGCAAACAAATAAATATTAATAAAAATATTAAGCTTGCAGCCACTGTCTTAAGCTAATCGTCTAGATCTCCAGAGAGAATCGGTTATGGCCATCGAAGGGATCTGGTGGAAATGCTGAAGTGCAGCTTTCGTCCAATCTTCCAACTACTGAAGGAAGAGTCGAATGGCTGCCTTTTGATGATGTTCACACATTTAGGTGTCCCTTTTCTAGATGGAACGCTGAAATTGCTCCTGTGAATAGTTATGCAATTACCTCACTGGATCACAGAGTTACAGAGAACTCAAAGGGAACTTTTATTATGGCAGGTGCATTTCATCCTACCTACCACATGCCACAATAGGCCCAAGATAATTCTGGAAATTGGTTTGCTGCTTGTTGAGAGACCCAGAGACAAGCATTTCCACAGATAGCATCCATC
>PVHX01035938.1:0-11158 GCA_004024805.1 Geosciurus inauris
TCTCAGCCTCCCAAAGTGCTGGGATTACAGGTGTGTGCCACCAGGCCTGGCTCTCTTTCTTCTTTTTTAATGTAGCTATTTGTCACTACAAACTTCTGTCCTGGTACTGCTTTTGGCGTATACCATAAGTTTTGTACATTGTGTTTTTATTTTGCATTTGTCTCATTCCTTAATTTTCCTTTCAGATTCTTCCTTCACCCATTGATGTCCAAAAGTATGTCATTTAATTTCCAAATATTTGTGGATTTTAGCCTTTTCTTTCTGCCATAGACTTCTAGTTTCATTTCTTTTCAGGTGGAAAAGGTATTTGGTATTATTTCAATATTCTTAAATGTTTTAACAATTCTTTTGTGAGCTATCACGTGACCTATCCTGGAGAATGTACCATGTGTGCTTGAGAATAATGTATATTCTGCTAATGTTGGGTGGAATGTTCTGTATAAGTCTTTGAGGTCCATTTGGTCTACAGTATTATTTAAGTCTGCAGTTTCCTTATTGATTTTCTGTCTGGATCATCTGTTAATTATTGAATGTAGAGTACTGATATCTCCTATTAGTGTATGGCTGTTTCTCCCTTCAGTTCTGTCAATATTTGCTTTGTATGTATAAACGTTTAGGTGCTATGATATCATGTGCATATATATATATATTTTTTTAATTATTATTCCTTCCTAGTGAATTGATACTTGTATCATATAATGTCTTTCTTTGTTTCTTGCATCTGATTTTAACTTAAAGTCTATTTTGGACCATGTAAGTATAGCCACTTCCAGCTCTCTTTTGGTTGCCATTTGCATGTAATATCTTTTTCCACCCCTTTGCTTTCAGCCTACATGCAGCCTTAAAATCTACAGTGAGTTACTCATAGAAGCATGTAGTTGGATTCTTATATTTCTCCACTCAACCACTCTGTTTTCTTAATTGAGGAGTTTAATCCATTTGCATTTAAAGTAATTCATTTTTTTAAATATTTTCTAGTTGTAGATGGACATATATCTTTATTTATTTATTTATTTATTTATATGTGGTGCTAAGGATCAAACCCAGCACCTCACTTATGTGAGGCAAGCGCTCTACGACTGAGCTACAGCCCCAGCCCTAAAGTAATTTTTGAAGGCAGAGCACAGAGGATTTTAAGGCAATAAAAATACTCTGTGTGATGTTATAGTGATGCATACAGGTCATTATAAATTGGTCCAATTCTGAATAACGTATAATACCAAGAGAGGACTCTGATGTAGACTATAGACTTTAGGTGGTTATGATTTATAAATGTAAATACATTAATTACAACAAAGGTACCACTTTAGTAACGAATGTTGATAATGAGGGACATTATGCATACATAGGGGCAGGAGTATATAGGAGATGTGTATATTTTCAGCTTTATTTTTCTGTGAACCTAAAACTCTTCTTAAAAAATAAACTCTTTTGTAAGGCTGGGGTTGTAGCTCAGTAGTAAAGCACTTCCTTAGCAAGTGTGAGGCACTGGGTTCAATCCTCTGCACCACAGAAAAAATAACTAAATAAAATAAAGGTATTATGTCCATCTACAAATAAAAATATTTAAAAATAATAATTTCTTTAAAAATAAATAAAATCTTTTAAAAAATAATTATTGATAGGAAAGATTTACTATTGCCATTCTGTTAATTGTTTTATGGGTTTTCTGTTTTTTTGTGTGTGTTAGTACTGAGGATTGAACCAAGAGCCCCGCACATGTTAAGCACACAGTTTCCCACTGAGTTACACCCCCAGCCACAAGTATTTTCTGTTTGTTGGATAATTCTTTTGCCCCTTTTTTCTCTTTTGATGTGTTAATTCTTTCTTTTTTACTGTTGTGTTATTTCTATAGGTATTTTCTTTGTGGTTACCATGGAGCTTACATAAAATATCTTAGTTATAAATGTCTATTTTAAGCTGATAACTTAAATCATATATAAAACCTCTACATTTGTATGATCCTCTACACACACAGTTTATATTATTGATAACACAATGTACATCCACTTATATTGTGTATTTTAACATTTTAGTTGCTATTTTTAATACTTTCGTCTTTTATATTAGAATTAAAAGTGATTTACCCATCACCACTATAATAATATGGTGTTCTATATTTGTCTATGTGTGTATTTATGCCAATGAGTTCTATACTTTCTAAAGCTATTGCATTGCTACTTAGTGTCTTTTCAACTTAAAAGAATTCTCTTCTACATTACTTGCAAAATACATCTAGTATTGATGTACTTTTTTAGCTTTTTTTGGTCAGGAGAACTTCTTATCTCTCTTTCATTTTTAAATAACAGGTTTGCCAAATATGGTGTTCTTGGTTGGCAATATTTTCCTCTTAACATTTTGAATATATCATCCCATTCACCTCTGGTCTACAAAATTTCTGCTGGAAAATCTGCTGATATGGGTCTTCTATGTAATAACTGGTTTTTCTCTTGTTGTATCCAATATATTTTTGTCTTTGACTTCAACAATTGGATTAAAATGTACCTTGGTGTGGATTTCTTTAAGTTCATTTATCTGAGACCTTTGGCTTCCTGGATTATCTGGATGTGTTTTCTTCCCCAGACTTGGGGAATTAGAAAGTGTTCATCCATTATTTATTTGAGTATGCTTTCTAATTCATATTCCGCCCCCCTCCTCTCTCCCTCCATCCCTCCCTCCCTCCCTCCTCCTCCTCCTCCTCAGGATCCGATAATGTGTTTTGGTCCAGGTGATGTTTTCTCATAGGTCAATTATGATGCTTTTCCACTCTTTTTCATTCTTTCATTGTTTTTCTGGTTTTGCTCTTCTGGCTGAATAGTTTGAAATGTCCTCTCTTTGAGTTCACTGATCCTTTCTTCTGTTTGGTTCAGCATGTTGTTGAACCCCTATAGTGTGCTTTTTAGTCCAGATATAATAATCTTCATCTCTATGCTTTATGATTGGTACTTTTAAATATATACTTTGTATTTTTGTATATAGTTTTAATGTTTTGTCAGGAATTCATTGAAATCTTCTCTTCATTCATGTATTTCCTCCTTATTTTGATGAACATCCCTATCATAGCTATTAATAAATAAAAATAATTCATAAAGGATAAAGAATTCTCTGTGAGGTAAATCATATAACTCCAATTCATTACAGTTGGTTTCTGGAGATTGACTGTGTTTGGAACATATTTTCTTGTTTCTTCATTTTCCTGAAATATCTGTGTTGATGCTTATACATTATACAAAATGGTCATCTCTCCCACTTTTCATGGACTAGTGTCATACAAGAGAGAACATAACTGATAAACCCAGCCAGAAATTCTGGGACCTTCCCAATCTTTCTACTAGTCAAACCTGTATTCTTTGTTCTTAGCATCTCCCAGGCATCTAAAGTATGTTGAGTTCCATCGGCACTTCAAAACAAGTAATACTAATGCCACTTTCTCAGGCAGGCACCAGAAATTTTAGATCATTAGATACAAAATGCTTTCCCTCTTCATGGTAAGCTAAGATCTGGAGGTTTTCACCTTTCTGTTTCATGTTAAGTAAGGATGAGGATCTATGGCAACTGGTTGTTTGCTACATCACATCAGCACCTCTGTTTCCACTGGCCCTCTAGGCAGTTAGATTGTCAAGTTTCATTTGTGCTTTATAAGTTATACAAAAGACAGTCCTTTGGGTAGCTCCCAGAAAAGTTGAAGCATTGGAAACGTCTTTCGCTCCCCAGGAAAAAGTTGGAAGCCCAAGGTTTTTGACCACTCACTCTCTGCTGAGCCAAGAGGAGGGGCTTTGAAGCAGTGGTGACTGCCAATCGCAATTGTATCTACGTTCTCACTGACCCCAGAGAACTATGTTATGTTGTATTCTCTTAGGACTCTAATAAAAAATAGACAGAAGCCAGTCTTCTGGGCAGTGTCCAGAGAAGCTAGAATGTTGAACATGTGATCCATATCTTTCCCTAGCCAGGGAGAAGCTGGTAAATAAGGTGTTTCATCCTAATCATATGGCACTATTCCAGAGGTAGGTATTATGGTAAGAGAATGTCTCAGATTTTTCTTCTTGCTTTAATGTGGGTAGTGTTGTATCCACCTAGGGTGAAGGAGACTCTCACCTAATTCCTAAATTGCTCATAAATGGAAATTGTCCATAAATTACTGTTGAATTCTTGTATTTGTATAGAGAAGGAGAGTTCCAGGCTTCCTATTCTGCAATCTTGCTGACATTACTCAGGAACACACTTAAGGTGTGTGTGTGTGTGTGTGTGTATTAGACAAAATATATATAGAAATATATATATAGGCTATTTTGTGTAATGTATAGGCATTAACATAGGTATTTCAGGAAAATGAAGAAACAAGAAAATATAGAAATATAGACAATATAGAAATTATACATTATATATATTAGACAAAATAAGAAATATAATCAAAATACTGAAGATAAAGTGAAGGAAATCTCCCCTTTAAGAAGCTAAACAGTCAAACTTCTGCAAGATTAATAATCCTCCAAAGCAGAATGCACCAGGCCCAAATAGGTTTGCTGGTCAATTCTACCCAATTGATTTTTGGCAATCTCTTTGAAAACACTGAAGCAGAATGACTATTTCCCAACTCATTCTATGAGGTTAGCATTACCTTAACAACAAAACTAAACAAAAGCATACTAACAAAAAGAAATTATACACCAATATCCCTCATGAACATACATGCAAAAATTTTCAATGAAATATATTAATTTGAATCCAACAATATATAAAAACAATTGTGCACTATGACCAAATGGTATTTCTCTCAAGTGTGGGAAAGGCTGGTTCAACATTTGAAAATCGAGTAATCTAACCTATTGCATCAATAGGCAAAGGAGGAAAAAAATCACATGATCACATCAATAGATATAAAAAAGTGATAAAACCCATTTGTAATAATAAAAAAACTTTCTGTAAACTTAGAATAAACTCATCTAGCTGTCTGGAGCTGGGGAGAAACAGGGATGGCAATTTCAGCTGGCAGCCATCATAGCCCCACAGCCTTTACCCTGGTTCAGCATAGAGTGGACAAGATAAAGAACATTTATACAAACTCTACTCTCATCATCACACTTAATGGTGAGAAAATAGAAGCTTTCCTGCTTCTATTTTTCTTTACTTCCTTTTCACCTCTCTCCACTTGTTTTCAGCATGATATTGGAAATTTAGCCTAATGCAATGATAAGAAAAGGAAATAAAAGATATACCAATTTGGAAGGAAAAATTGTCATTGTTCACAGATAACATGAAATGTAGAAAATCTGAATCAACAACAACATCAGTCATAGCAAGAATATAGGAGCCAAAGTCAAAGTCAATAGTTTTCTTATATACCAACAAGTAATGAGTGAAATTTGAAATTAAAATAATACCAAGCTGGTAATGTTGGTACACATGTGTTATCCTGGGCAACTTAGTGAGACTTTGTCTCCAAAAAGGGGGTATTTTGGTGTACCTCAGTGGCAGAGGGCTTACCTTGCTTGTGCAAGGTCCTAGGTCCAACCCATAGTAACACACACACACACATACACACACACCCCATTTACACTAACATCCAAAAAAATGAAATAGTTGTATGTCTAACAAAATATCTACAAGACCTAAGTATGGAAAACTACAAAACTCTGATGTAAGAAATCAAAGAAGAACTAAAATAAATAGTCCATGTTCATGGATAAAAAGACTCAATATTATCAAGAAGTCACTTCTTTCTAACCTGTTTTATAGATCCAATTCAAACCCTCCCCCAAATCCATGCAAGTTGTTTTGTGGATATTGAAAAACTGATTTTCATAGTTTTTATGGAGAGGCAACAGACCCATAATAGCCAGCACAATATTGAAGAAGAAAAAGTCAGAGGATTGACATTATCCAACTTCAAGATTTACTACAAACTAATCAAGACAGTGATGACATTGGTGAAAGATTAGATAAATGTGTCAACAGAACATAATAGAAAGCTCATAATAGACCCATATGAAAATAGTCAATTGATGCTGGGTACGGTAGCACACGCCTATAATCCCAGCACTTTGAGAGGCTGAGACCAGAGAATCATGCGTTCAAAGCCAGCCTCAGCAACAGCAAGGCACTAAGCAAATCAGTGAGACCCTGTCTCTACATAAAACACAAAATAGGGCTGGGGATGTGGCTCAGTGATCAAGTACCCCTGAATTCAATCCCCGGTACCAAAAAAAAGAAAAAGAAAATAGTCAATTGATTCTTGACAAAGGAACATAGGCAATATAATGAAGCAAAGAAAGTATTTTCAACAAATGGTGCTGGAACAAATGGACATCCATATGAAAAAGAAGGAAAAAGAGAACCTTTACCTTCTTCATGAAAAATGAGCTCAAAATGTATCACATATCTAAAGGTAAAATACAAACTACAAAACTATGTAAGATAATATTGGAGAAAACCCAGATGACCATGGGTATAGGAATGAGTTTAACATTCATTCATAAAGGTGTGATTCATGAAAGAAACAATTGATAAGCTGGAATTCATGGAAATTAAAAACTTATACTCTACCTAAGACACTGTCAAAGGAACAAAAGAAGAAGCCAAACACTTGGAGAAAATATTTGCAAAAGACACATATCTCACAGAGGACTGTTATCTAAAATATGCAAAGAACTCTTAAAACTCAACAATAAGAAAACAACCCAATTTAGAAATGGGCAAAAGACCCAAATAGACATTGAACCAAAGAAGATGTATAGTTAGAAAAATAAGCATATTAAACAATGCCTACATTCTGTTTCATTAGGAAATTGCACATTAAAAGAACAGTGAGATATCACTATATAGCTATTACAAAGTTTGGATGAGGGTGAGGAATAACAAGAATACTCATTCATTGCTAGTGGGAGCACAAAATAGTACAGCTACTTTGGAAGACAGTTTGACAATTTATTACAAATCTAAACATACTCTTACCATATGACCCAACAATTGTGGTTTTTGGTATGTATCCAAATGAGTTGAAAACTTATGCCTACACAAAATCTGCACACAGATGTTTAGAGAAGTTGTATTCATAATCACAAAAATTTGCAAGTAACTAAGATATAAAATAAATTAAAAAATGGATAAGTAAACTGTGATTACATTCAGACAATGGAGTATCATTCAGTACTAAAAAGAACTGAGCTATAAATCCACAAAAAGATATGGAGAAATTTTAAATATATACTACTAAGTGATAGAAGCCAATCTGAAAAGGCTACATACTATATGATTTCAACTATATAACATCTTGAAGATAATAAAAGAATCAGTTATTGCAAGGAGCTAGGGAGGAGGGAATGATAGGTAGAACAGGGGAATTTTAGGGCAATGCAACTACTCTGTATGACACTATAATGGTAAGTATATGTTATTATACATTTGTCAAAACCCATATAATGTACACCACCAAAACTGAACCCAAATGCAAGCTATGGACTTTGGGCAATAACGATGTATCAGTGTAGGATCATGAACTGTAAAGAATGTACGACTCAGGTGTGGGATTTTGATAGCAGGATTTTGCATGTATGTGGGGGCACTGTATATAAGTAATCTCTCTTCCTTCTACTCAGTTTTGCTATGAACCTAAAATTTCTGTGAACCATACATTCTATTTTAAGAAAATAATGAAACAAAAAGATGAAGAAATTAAAAATGGGGGAGAACAGATAATAAAATTTGACAGTCATTCCAAGGGTTAAATCTCTACCTAGTTCAGAAAGAAAGAAAATATAAGAGATGAAATTTCAAATACACATTTTAAGAATATTTAATCTACAGATTAAAAGAGCATACCAGATACCAGCAAAATACACACAAAAAGAGACTGATTGCTCTGAAGTGATTTTCAGCAAGCCTTATGTTGTGAAATGTGTGAAATATGTGGTTCTTTTTCAGTAGCTTTGATTTAAGGCTTAAGAATCCATCTCAGCTACTTCAGTGGAGCTTTCATTAGAATTAGTTGGCTGAGCCAGGGTACTAATGAGACCCTAGTCATGGGCCCAACTCCTGTGTGGGCCATTCAATCTATTCTGTTCCGTGGCCAGCCTCTTAACATTAAGTAGGAGGGAGGCTGGGTAAGAAAGCACACATGAGTTGATAGAAAACCAACTCCAATATGAGACAAAACTTTTCAAGTACCCATCCTAACAGAAATTCTTTATCTTTGCCTATAAAAGATAGCCTCTTCATTTTGGATAACCAAAATGTTTACAGATTATTTTATATACTAAGTTAATACCCACACCCTAGGCTGGATCTGGGCCTTGAAACATTCTCTGGAAAAGGAAATGATTGGTCTCTCTGTGTTTTTTGGTGGTTTCCTAGTCTTCTTTATTCACATAAAAATTCAAGCAGGAGCCCAAAAGTAATTTTTCAGGCCAGTATTTCCAGGCACATGAATTTTATATGCCAGTCAGATTTATTGTAATAGGAATAGAATGAATTAAGTCAGCTGCTTCTAGATGATGTTTGTAATTGATTTTCCAGAGCACCTTGGAGACTGTCCGTTTATCTCCTACTGTTCTCAGTTTAAAGAAAAAAAAAGCTTTATAAAAAGTTCTCTGGCTAGGCTCATGCTTTTTTCCACCTATCTTCCTTGGCACCTCCTACTGCACAGCACCACATGTTCTGTTCACCCAAATTTCTTGATTTCAACACGTCTCACTGTATTTTTTTCTCTCTACAGTCACCGCTCTTTTGTCAAAGTGTCTCTGAATTATCGCTTTCTTTTCCTGTCTCTTTCATGCTCACTTTCTAATGACTCTTTTGGCAATATCCAGGGAGCTTATGTAGGAGTAAAAAGATCAGCAGGAAGAAAAATATCTTCTCATACTCCAGATTCTTCTCCCATTTAAAAATATGATATTCTATTCATCTTGGAGAAATTTTTTAAAGTTTTCAAAAATGAATATTAATCAAGCCACAGTATGAGGCAGTGGAGTCCATTCACCTCTCTACGCCTCAATCTTTTCCTTTGTAAAAGGTAGTCAATAAGTTGCTCAAGTGGATAACCCTTGAATATAAGTAACAGCTTTCCTTAAAACCACTGCCTTCTCATCGGTTTCTGCTTAAGCACTCTGAGTAGAGTCATCTCTGTAAAATGAAAAAAGAAAAAGAAAAAAAATGAGGGAAAGAGCTTCAGCATGATTTGATGAAGGTCATATGGCTAGTCTGTGACTTTCAGAAATAGCCCGGTAAACTCAGTACACCAGACAGTCTTCCCACTCAATTGTAAATCATTTAAACTCAAATTTAAGTATAATACCTTGCCTTGGTCTCAGTACCACAGTAGTCATTTTATTGTTTCTGGCAGAGAAGAGAGGAAAAAATGAAAACTAATATAGTGGTTGAACGTTAAATCTCTTTAACAGACTAAGCTTTTTTAAAAAAACACTATTTCCCTCCAATTCTTTCCTTTTGTGCCCCAGATTTGATCCTACTTGAAGAACATATGAAAAATTATTAGTGCATCTTCTCTGGGGATAACAATCCCTCCTATAGTGGGAAGAGCCCTGCAAAAGGAATCAGGAGACCCAGGCTCCTAGCTGGACCACTAACTAGCTGTGTTACTTTCTGCAACTTGTTTCATGACTCTGGCTTTCAGTTTTCTTATCTGTAAAAATAAGGTTGGAGGAGAAAGTCTCTAAGGTCCTTTTAGTCACAACTTTCCTCAATGCTACGATCAATAAAAGAAAACACACAGTGTGAATGAGGATATGAAGAAAATAGGAAGTAACAAGGCTAACTTGTTATTTGGTTGGTCAGACAAGAATGCAAAGCACAAAGAAAATTCCAACGAGACATGAAGGGTAAAGTATTTGATGGTGTTAGCAATTTAAGAATGGAATTAGATACCAGTTAATATAGGTCGGTCGTTTTACAGAGAACCTGAATACTTGGATTAGAATGTCATTTTCCACTTCTAGCCTATCCTTTCTTTCATAGGTTGATACAGTTACCAATCAAAAGGAATATAGAATGGTGTAGTTCAGGTTGTAATAACAAAATACTATAGACTAAGGGGCTCAGTGCACTAATGTACCCTGAGGTACAGAGACCAGATCAGGACTCTTCTGCCTAGAACTGACTAATATATATGGCTCATTAAAACAAATTATTTCAAGCAAAATGGTTCCCTACAGTGAATTTTTAACTGCATCAAAAGGTATAATTTAGATATAATGCAATTCCAAAAATAGTATGCATTTGGTGACTGAAAAAACTATATGGGCCCTGTGCTTAGCACCTTACCAACCCTTTTACTGGTTTTGTTCCTTCAGCATTTTAACATGCTCAAATCTACCCCAGAAATCATTTCACTGAACTTCTCAGTAGCTATTATTTTTATCCCCTTCACACTACTGACCTTCCCCACTTTTTTGAAACTCCTTCCCTTAGAGGAAGCATTACACCATGCTTTTGAAATATAACTCCTATTATTTTGTCAGTGACTTTTCAGTTTCCTTTGAGAACTTTTCTTTGTTTCCACTCCTTATTGGATATTGACCTCTAGGACTCTGTTCCAGGTACTCTTCTCATTCTAAATACTCTTCTTGGGAAAGATCATTTTTTCAACAGTTTAAATAACCATCTCTATGTTAACATCTACTAAATATGAATCTCCATCCCAGATTTCTCTTATGATCTGAATAGCCAACCATCTACTTGACTTCTCTACTTAAATGATGCCCAAGGACCTCTAAATCAGCATGTCCAAAACTGAATTTGAAAAACCTAGTAGGTCTACTGGAGGATCAAACCAGGACAAGTAGGGAAAGGAAGGAAGGGCATCAGGATTAAAAAGGAAATACTAAATACATCTCTGTTTGCATATGACAGGATATGAAAGTGAAATCCCCAAAGAATCCACCAATAAAAAATAGTGAAGCTAATAAACAAATTCAGCAAGTTTTCAGGGTACAAAATCAACGCAGAAACTGTGGTACATATACACAATGGAATATTATTCAGCAATAAAAGAGAATAAAATTATGGCATTTGCAGGCAAATGGATGGAACTGGAAAGCATTATGCTAAGTGAAGTAAGCCAATCCCAAAAAACCAAATGCCGAATGGTCTCTCTGATTAGTGGATGCTAATGAATAAGGGAGGTGGGAATGGGAAACATAAT
>PVHX01035939.1:0-11156 GCA_004024805.1 Geosciurus inauris
TTTTTGTATAAGATTTGCCAAAATTTTACTAAGAAATTTCACATCTATGCTCATCAAAGATATTGGCCTGAAGTTTTCTTTCCTTGATATGCCTTTTCTTGGTTTGGCATCCGGGTGATACTAGCTTCATACAATGAATTTGGTGGTATTCCCTCCTTTTTCTATATCATTGAATAATTTGAAGAGGATTGGTATTAGTTAATCTTTAAAGATCTGGTAGAATTTGGCTGAGAATCAGTAGAGTCCTGACCTTTTATTGGTTGAAAATATTTTGATAGCTGCTTCAATTTCATTACTTGATACTGATATATTTAAACTCTCCATATCCTCATGGTCCAGTTTATGTAGGTCATATGTCTCTAGGAATTTGTCAAGATCTTCAAGAATTTCTATCTTCTGGAGTATAAATTTTCTAGTTTCTGATTATTCTCTGTATTTCTATATATCTGTGATGATATTTATTTTTTCATCTCTAGTTTTATTTATTTGAGTCTTCTCTTTAGTGGCCAGGGAGCCAGGTGAAGGAGTTGGGTATGCTAGGCAGTCTTCTCTTTATTTTGGTTATCTTGGGTAAAGGTTTATCAATCTTGTTTATCCATTCAAAAAAACACAACTCGTTGTTTAACTGATCATTTTTATTTTATGTATTATGAATTTCATTGATTTTTGGCTTTGATTTTAATTGTTTTCTTGTCTTCAACTGATTTGAGTGTTGGTTTGTGTTCATTTACTAGGAATTTGAGATGTAATGTTAGATTCTTTATTTGGCCTCTTCCTTTTTAATGTATTTTTGAATAATAAACAACCCTTAATTTGCTGACTACAATTACAAAAACCAATTACAGTAGCAATAAAAAGGTGTTTTCTTTAGTTTATGTCAGAGACAGTCACTCTCCCAAATTTTAAATAAAACAGTGTACAACATCAGTATTATAATATTAAGTTTTACATTCTCTCTCCCACTTTGATCTCTGATATTAACTTTAATTAAGCAAAATAAGGTAAAAGAGTACATGTTTAGTTCATCTTCAGGAATGTAACAGTCTAATTATTCAAACAGTTTTTATTATAAAACTCAACACTGAGGGTTTCTACAGTGTTGATTTTTAAAAAATGTTTGTCTTTAAATTGGTAGTCTAATGAAGATTAGAAAAGCCAAAACTCTGTTCAGTGTTTCTGATAGAGTAGAAAGGTTGAAAAGATAAATATGGCTTTAAATTGGCAAAATATTAGTGCTATAAATTTTCTTCTTAGCACTGCCTTCATGCTGTCCCAGAAACTTTGATATGTTGTATCACTATTCTCATTTGTTTATAATTTTTAAAATTTCTCCCCTGATTTCTTCTGCTGTGCATTCCCCGCTCAAAACTGTATCATTTAGTCTCCAGGTGTTAGAATAGTTCCTGATTTGCTCTCATTGATTCCTAATTTCACTCATACATTGTTGGTTGTACTACAAATCAGAGCAACCACTCTGGAAAGCAGTACGGAGATTACTCAAAAAACTCGGAATGGAACTGTAATATGAGCCAACTGTCCTACTCCTTCATGTGTATCTAAAAGATCAAAAATCAGCATACTATAGGGAAATGGCCACATCAATTTTTATAGCAGCACAATTCACAATATCCAAAATATAGAATCAAATTAGATGTCCTTCAAAAGATGAACTGATGAAGAAAATGTAGTAAATATGCACAATGGAGTATTACTCAGCCATAAATAAGAATGAAATCATGGCATTTGCAGGTAATGGATGGAACTGATCTGCTTCTGTGTTTCCTCTTAGGGCTGCACTTGACTTTATATTAAATAAATGCATACAAAACAGTTTTGAAGTTATTTTCAGAAGAGATAAGTATTTCAATAAGCTCAAGTAAAGCACATTTATTTCTTCTTTTTTTATTTCCTTCCTTTTTTTTTTTGTACTGGGGATTAAACTCAGGGGCACCTTACCACTGAGTACATCCACAGCACTTTCAACTTTTTTTTTTATTTTGGCACAGGATCTCACTAAGTTGCTCAGGTCCTTGCCAAATTTCTGAGGGTGGACTTGAAATTTTGTTCCTCCTGCTTCAGCTTTCTAAGTCACTGGGATTACAGGCATGACATACCAAACCTGGCTAAAGCATATTTCTTTCTGAAGTATTGGTGGACATCATCCAATATATTCAGAGAATGAATAGGCCAGAAAACTTGGAGGAAGAGAGCATGAATTGGCTCTCTACCTGACTACTGGAACTGGGATATGGATGATTTCCTGTATTTAGTGTTACTAGTTCTAAGGCCTTCAGACAGACTCTGAAGAGGCATATTAGGGTGTTTTTGAGGAGTACCATATCCCAGGTGTGACCTCAACCATTGAACACATGACATCAAGAGCTCCCAAGAGAATAATTAGTTTATACTGTCCATGTTATATTCTTGTTTACTTCTGTGGATAATTCAGTTGATGAAGTATGAAGGAGGAATGTCTTGGCTCTGGCCCAGCTCCTGGATGCACACAGCTCTGATTTGTAGTATAACCAACAATGTATGAGTGAAATTAGAAATCAATGATGAGAGCAAATCAGGAACTATTCTAACACCTGGAGACTAAATGATACAGTTTGGAATGGTGACTGCACAACAGAAGAAATCAGGGTATGAAGTATGGAGGAGGAACATCCTGGCTCAGGCCCAGCTCCTGGGAGGCCATAAAAATGATTTTTTTCAGCTCCAACTCCCACTAATCCCTACTTGCTCCCTAGAAGAAACTACAAAAAAAACTTCTGGGGAGAAAAACCCAGCCGTCCTCTATCCTGAGACTTTTGGCTAAGCTAAACCTAATGTCTCTCTTCTGTGTAAGCAAGCCAAAATTAGTAGTAGAGAAGAAAGCTACAACTACTGGTGTCATCAGCCTTTTCAGTTCTCACTGACAGCTGCCAGCTGCCTCTGCACCTTGTTTGATTTCACACTGTTGGCAGAACTAGACGTGGCCATCATAAAAGGGTTATTGTGGTTCCTGCTACCATTTCTCTATATTAAGCACCTGGGTCAAAACCACTGTTTGGTCAGAGGACAAGTACTTTAGACCACTCATACTAGTTACTGCCAATACCAAGGAGCATCACAAATAGAAAAGCTGTTAAAGGTTATATCTGGCATATCTCCCAAAGAATAATGTGTTGAGGGTTTCAACCAAAACTATTGATACTATTAGGAGGTGGTGGAAATGTTGGAAATTTGACCTTAGCTAGAGGAAGTAAGTCAAAGTAGGTCAAAATAGCCTGGAGCTATAATGGGACCCTAACTCTCTTCTCTCTCACTTTTTTTCTGCTTTCTGGCTGCCATAAAGAGAGCAACAATGCCCTGCCATATGCTCCCTGCCATGATGTTCTACCTCAACAAAGATCAAAAGTAATGATGCCAAGTGATTATGGACCAAACCTTATGGAAATAGGAGCCAAAATAAATCTTTCCTCCACTAAGTTGACTTTCTCAAGTATTGTGTTTGTCACACTGACAGAAAGCTAACACAAAAATTGATATTGAGATGTGTATTTCTACAAATGCACCTGATATTTTAGTTTAGGAACTGGTTATCAGGAGGAATTTAGAAAAGTTTGGAGAAGTAGTTTAGAGAAAACATGGAACATTGTAAGCAGGGCTTAATGGGTGATTCTGGTAGGAGTTCAGAAGACCAGAATTCTGATAGGAATTCAGACTATAAGGATGTTCTCATGATGTTTCAGATATAAATGAGAATTTTATTGGGCTATTCATTATTTTATAGAGGCTATTCATGTTACTTGTGACAAAGACCTTATCAACATTCTGTCCATGCCCTGAGACTTTGTGTCAGGCTGGAATTGTTTATCTGGTGTAACTAATTTCAAAGAAGTCCTGCATCTAGACTGTGGCTTGGTATTGCTAGGAGCTTTTAGCCAGATTTGTAGGGAAAATAGGGAGCAAAAATCAAAGTGGGTTCAGAACAAAATTAATTTTATAAGCTGCAAGATAGAATTGCTAAGTTAATTTTAAAAAGCAAAAACATCACAATAACAGTATATTTTTAGTAGTAAGTCTGAAGACAGGAGGATATGGAATGAAGTATTTACAGTCCTGAAAGAAAATAACCGGCAACAGAGATTACTCTAGACAACAAAACTGTCCTTATAAATTGATGGCAAAATTAAGATCTTCCAAAATAAAATAAAATAATTCATTACTATAAGCTATTATTGCATAAGATGTTTGAAGGAATCTTACACAGAGAAGAGGATGACAAACACAATAATGAAAGCACAAGAAATAATAAATCTCATTAGAAGAGTAGACAAAGAAATGAGAATTATAAATGAATCCATATTAGAAAAACAATGACAGGAATTAGTATGTACCTTCCAATAATAACCTCAAATGTAAATGGTCTGAATTTGTTAATCAAAAGACAAAGTTTGTAGGATTGGATTAAAAAAATAAAACTCAACTCTTTATTACCTGTGAGGAACATACCTCACTGGCAATGAAATACACAGACTGAAAGTAAAAGTTTGGAAAATAATATTCTATGCAAATTTTAATCCAAAGGCAAGCAGGAGTAGCTACACTCACCTCTGAAAAAGCAGACTTCACACCCAAATTTATCAAATCAGACAAAGAAAGTCACTACATATTGGTAAAGGGACAATCCACCAAGAAGATTGCAAATAAATATGCCCTGAATGTCAGGGCTTCTAATTTTATAAAAACAAACATTACTAATCATAAAATGACAAGCCCCAATTCCATAACAGTGGTAGACTTCAATATCCAACTCTTAATAAAAGATAGGAAAAAATAATCTAAGAAATAAGAGTTCAACTACACTTTAGATCAAATGGACTTAACAAATATCTACAGAATATTCCATCCAACAAAACTGAATTGGTATTTTTTTTCAGTAGATTTGTGGAACTTTCCCCATAATGGCTTATATTTTAAACCATAAAGCAAATCTTAGCAAACAAAAAAAAGTGAAACAATTTCCTGAATCTTTTCAGTTCATAATGGAAATAAATTAGAAATAAATAACAACGGAAACTACAGAAATTATACAAACATATGTGGATGCAACAACAGACTTTTTAATGAACAGTGGGTAATGTAATATATCAGGGGATTTAAAACAGTCCTAAAATAAAATGAAATTGGAAACACAAGATAACAGAATCTGTGGAGTATAGTGATGGCAGTTTTAAGAAAAAGGAAAGGATATGTATAGCTTCAGGTGTCTATATAAAAAAAGAAAGTTTTCAAGTAAAGAACCCAATGATGCATTTCAAGGATGTATAGAAAACCTCAATCCAAAATTATTAAGAGGAAAAATAATAAAGGAACAAAGCTGAAATAAATTATCAAATTCTAAAAACATATACATTACAATTTAAAATGAAGTATATCTTTGAAAAGATCACCAAAATTGACAAACATTTATCTGGACTTACCAAGAGAAAAAAGAGAAAGAATACTCAAATGATTAAAATTAGAAATGAAAAAGGAGACTTGACAACAGATATCACAGAAATCTAAAGGATCATTAGTAATTGGTTGAAAAAACAAAAGCAAAAAATTAGAAAATTTAGAAGAAATGGCTAATTTCATGAAGCTATTACCTACCATAATTGAACAAAGAGGATATATTTGTAAGGTGAATAGACTAATAACAATTAATGAGATTGAATAATTAATAAATCTCCCAAAAAATCAACCCCAGGACCAGATGATTCTATTGCTTAATTTTATGAAAATTTTAAGTAAGAATGAACATGAATGTTTCCCAAAATATCCCATAGAATTATTAAGCCAAGAAGAATAATTGAATCCTGTAGTTTGTGCCACAGTGAATGAAATTGAAGGACAGGATGTCAAGCAAAATGAGTCAGGCAGATAAAGACTTCTGAACTAATTCCATGAGGTAGCATCATCCTATTACCAAAACTTTAAAATGAGACAACAAAAAGATGAAATCTAAAGATGAATAACCCTGATGAATGTAGATGCAAAAATTGTCAATAAAATACTATCAAATTAAACTCAACAGTGCCTCAAAAGGACTATACATCACCATTAAGTGGTTTCATTTTGCAAATCAATGCACTTAATACATTATGTCAATTAAATGAAAGATAAAACACATATGATCCTCTTACTAGATACATAAAGTGCATTCAATAAAATTCAAATTCTTCTTTAGATGTTTTTATTTGTTCTTTCTAGTTTCAACATTCTTTATGATAAAAAATCTGAGAAAATTAGTTATGGAAGGATCAATAGAAAACAAAATAAAGGTTACATATGACAAACTTATAGCCAAATTTTATTGAACCAGCAAAAATTCATTGCATTTTCTCTAAGATTTGGAATAAGAGAAGGATGTCCACTTCCATTGCTCTTCTTCAATATGTTACAAGATGTTCTAGCCAGAGAAATTGAGATAAGGAAATAAAAGGTATATAAATAGAAAAGGAGGAAGTCAAATTACCCTTGTTTCCAGATAATATGGTTGATTCTATATATAGACACACCTAAAGACTACACCAAATGACTATTAAAAATTTAAGCAAATTCAGTAAATTAAAAGTGTAGAAAATCAACATACATAAATCAGTAGCTTTTCAGGAAATCAATGATCAATTTACTGCAAAAAATCATGAAATCAATTCACAATACACACACACATACACACAAATGACATAAACACAATACATAAGAATAAACTTATCCAAAGAAATTAAAGATCTCTATAATAAAAATTACAAAATGCTGATGAAAAAATTGAAGGAGACACAAATGAAAAGACTTTCTATGCTCATAGGTTGGAAGAATTAATATTGTTAAAATGTCCCTCACTGCCCAAGACACCTACAACTTCAATGCAGTACCCATCAAAATGTCAATGGCATGCTTAATAGAACTTGAAAAAAGAAATCCTAAAATGCATAAGGAAACAAAAGCTAAAAATAGAGCTACCATATGATACAGCTATTCAAATTCTCTTTATGTGTCCAAAGGAAATTAAATCAGCATAGAAAAACTATGGCTCCATAAATATGTTCATCATGACACTATTCACAATAGCTAGGAGATGAAATCAGCCTAGGTTACCATAAACATATGAACTGATGGAGAAAATATTTTATACACACATACAGACACACACACACACACACACACACACACACACATATATATATATATATATATACATACATACATACACATAATTTAATATTATTCAGCCATAAAGAACAATGATCCTGGCATTTGTGCCAAAATGGATGAAACCACAGGACATCCTGTCAGGAAAAATAAGCCAGACACAAAGACAAATGTCACATATTCTTTCTCCTATGTGAAAACTAAAAACAAGTTCTGTTAAAGTAGAATGGTGATTACTAGGTTTTGGAAAGAATAACTCAGGGGAGGAGGAGAAGAGGATGGAAAAAGTGTTGTTGGACATGATCAATGTATGCTGTATACTTATATGGAAATCTCACACTGAATCCCATTAATATATATCCATTAATGTTTGTTAAAATATACAAAATCCCATTACAATGACTACAATAATATTTTAGAAAAACAAAATGTGGTGGTGCATGCCTGTAATCCCAACAACTTGGGAAGTTGAGGCAGGAAGATTACAAGTTAGAGGCCAGCCTCAGACACTTAGTGAGGCACTAAGCAATTTAGCAAGATCCTATTTCAAAATAAAAAATGAACTGCTCTGGGAGTGTAGCTTAGTGGTAAAGCATTTCTGGGTTCAATCCCCATCCCCCAGCCCCCACCAAAAAAAAAAAAAAAAAGAAAAGAAAACCTCTAGA
This sequence comes from Geosciurus inauris, assembly GCA_004024805.1. Taxonomy (NCBI): domain Eukaryota; kingdom Metazoa; phylum Chordata; class Mammalia; order Rodentia; family Sciuridae; genus Geosciurus; species Geosciurus inauris. Next base: position 7,848 of record PVHX01035939.1, read on the forward strand.
GTAAATTTAACTTATATGGTAAAAGACTAGAAAAACACGGCTAATAAAATTAAAGATAAAAATAAACACAATCTCATCTTCGTGGATTGAAAAAATTGTTGTTAAAATACCCATCCTAATCAAAGATATCTACAGACTCAATGCTCTCAAAATTCCAATGATGATTTTTACAACTTGAGGGCAAAAATACAAAAGTGATATGGAAACACAAAATATCCACATCCTAAAGTAATCTTGGGAAAAGTGAAATGCAAAACTGGAAACATCACACTATCTGGCTTAAAAAATATACCGTAAAGCTACAATTATCAAAACAGTATGGTACTTATCAATGGAACATAAGAGGGAAACCAGAAATAAATTTCTACATAACAATTGAAATTAGACCATTATCTCATGTCATACACAAAATTCAACTTAGACTTGATTAAACACTTAAATGTAACACCTGAAACTTGTAAAATACTAAGAGAAAACAGGAAAAGTGCCATGATATTGGTCTGGAAAATGATTTTTTGGATATGAAGCCAAAAAGCACAGGCACAAAATGATAAAATAAACAAATTAGGTTACAATGACTTAAAAATATTCTGCAGAGTCAAGAAGAAAATTATCAGAGTACGGAGCTTATGGGATGGAAGACAATGTTTGCAAATTATACATTTGATAAGGTGTTGATATCCAAAATGCATAGATAACTCAAACAATTCAATAAGACAACAAATAACCCAATTCAATGGGCAAAGAATCTGGATAGAAATTCTCAAAGAATATGTACAAATGCTCAACAGCTATACAAAAATATGCTCAGTATTGCTAATCATGAGAGAAATGCAAATTAATGCCACAATGAGGTATTACCTCACACATGTTAGAATAGCTATTCTTTTTTAAAAGTTGAATGATAATGGCTGGAGAGAAAATGCGTCAAAAAGGAAAACTTGTAGTGCTTTTAAGTATGTAAATCAGTGTATCTATTATGACAAATACTATGAAATACTGAAGAAATAAAAAATAATACTATGGTTTGATCTAGGAATCCGACTTTTGAACATATATTCAAAAAGAGGGAGGATAATTATGTCAAAAAGGTAAATTTAAGCCGGGCGCAGTGGCGCAAGCATGTAATCCCAGCACTTAGGGAGGCTGAGACAGGAGAATTGTGAGTTCAAAGCCAGCCTCAGCAATGACAAGGCGCTAAGCAACTCAGCAAGACCCTGTCTCTACATAAAACACAAAATAGGGCTGCGGATGTGGCTCAGTGGTAAAGTGCCCCTGAGTTCAATCCCTGGTACTAAAAAAAAAAAAAAGTTTATTCCCATGTTCTTTGCATAATAATTGAATTAACCTAAGTCTCCACAAATGAATTAATGGATAAAGAAAATGTGGTACATATACACAATGGAATACTCCTGTGATTTAAAAAACCATGGAATCCTGTTATCTGTGACAACATGGAAGACCCTGGAGGACATTATCTAAGTGCATTAAACCAGGCATTGTAATACAAATTCTGCAGGTTCTCACTAATGTATGGATTCTAAAATAATTGAACTCCTAGAAGTAGAAAGTAGAATGAGTCTACTTTCATAACCAGGGTTTGGTAGATGTGATTGTGATGGAGAGAGATTGATCAAAGGACACAAAATTTCACTTAAAAAGGAGAACAAATTTAAGAGATCTATAATACAACATGGCAACTGTGGTTAATAATAATGTATTTTTGAAAATTACTAAGTTAGTAGATTTTTAAAAATGGATAATTTAACAAGAGTGTTGGCACACACCGGTAATCACAGCTGCTCTGGAGGTTGAGACAATAGGATAGCAAGTTTGAGGGCAGCCTTAGCAACAGCAAGACCCTGTCTCAAAATAAAAATTAAAAAGCTGGTCATATAGCTCATTAGTAGACTACCAGTGGGTACAATCCCCAGTGCTATAAAAAAAGAAATTTTGTGTCGTTATCACAAAATATAATTACACACAATACTACGGATGCTAAGTAGCTTTACTTAGCCATTCACATTTTATATACATTTTTAAAAATGTATAAAATAAATATATACAAATTTTGTATTTCAACTAAAAATGACAATAAAATATAGATCTTGGCAAGGACATAAACAAGATATAGTTCTATAACTATGTTGCAACAGTATAGAAAAAAAGATTTATTTTCTCAAATATAAATTATTTATAGGTATATATGTATTTTTGAGTTAATGAGGTATTTATTAGACTTAATCAGTTATTCACTAGGTATAAATATTTGACAGATTAGTCATGCAATATCTTTAATAATAAAATGGAAACAAACGAAATTATAGAAATGTAGTGAAGACCATACATAATTATTTTTACATTTGCTAATTTATGGATTTTATTTTTTGACTATTCATTTAAGGAATCATTTATATTTTAATGGAATTTATCATTTGGCATATGTGACAACTTTCTGTAGTTTAGTATATTTTCATTTTTGCAAATAATTCCTATGAAAGAAAATTTACATTTTACTTACTTTCTTGTATATTATTTATGTTGTTTTTTAAAAAAGTACTGCATTAGTTACATACGGACACAATACCTTTATTTTACTTGTTCATTTTTTATTTGGTGCTGAGAATCAATCCCAGTGCCTCACACATGCTGGGCAAGCACTCTACCACTGAGCCACAATCCCAGCCTATTGTTTTTGTTGTTTTTATGAAGATGCATATTTAGTACATGTTCAATAGATCAAACATTTTTTAAAAAGTTATATATATTTTTAGTTGTTGGTGCGCCTTTATTTTATTCATTTATTTTTATATGTGGTGCTGAGAATCAAACCCAGTGCCTCACACATGCTAGGCAAGCACTCTGCCACTGAGCCACAACCCCAGCCATAGATCAAACTTCTTAATTGTGTTGTTTCACTCTTCTATGCCTTTAAAAATATTTTTGAATCTCAAATGTAACACATTCATATTTAATATTTCAAACTTTGATTATAGATTCTTAAACTTTTTTTGCAATTATGCCAAATGTTTTTAATCTCTTTGGGGTAATTTTGAGATTGTTTTATATTCCTGAGTGAATTAATTTATCATTAGTTAATAATTCCTATTAGGTTTCATACTAATTTAAAATTCTTATAATTTGTTTATTTTTTAGATTTCCTAGAACCAAAGCATCTTGCTTAAATGGTTTTTTGAAGTACTCCTTTTAGTGAATCTGAAATGGAAAGGAAGTAACAAGATAGGATAGTGAATAGAGCAAGGCAAAATGTGCTTTCTTTTTTTTTTTTTTTTTTTTTTTTTTTTTTTT
>PVHX01035940.1:0-11155 GCA_004024805.1 Geosciurus inauris
AAAAAAAAAAAAAAAAAACAATTATGGATTTGGGCGGGGGTGCTAGGGAGTGAACCCAGGGGGGCTTTAAAACTGAGCACATTCCTAGCTCTTTTTTTGGTACTGAAGATGGAACTCAGGGGCACTCGACCACTGAGCCACATCCCCAGCCCTATTTTGTGTTTTATGTAGAGACAGGGTCTTACTGAGTTGCTTAGCGCCTCCCCGTTGCTGAGGCTGGCTTTGAACTCGCGATTCTCCTGCCTCAGCCTCCCAAAGTGCTGGGGTTATAGACTTGCGCCACCGCGCCCAGCTCCCAGCCCTTTTTATGTATTTATTTTTATTTTAAGACAGGGGTCTTGCTGTTGTTGAGATTGGCCTCAAATGTGAGATCCTCCTGCCTCAGCCTCCGGAGTTTCAGGGATTACAGGCATGGGACCTCTGTGCTTTTAAAGTGCCTGTGAAGCTGTGGTTACTTTTGTTTCAGTACTTATATATATTGCCAGACAACAAAATAAAAATGAAACTAGATGTCTTTGTGGAGAATCCCTTAAAGAAATCTTGGGTTAGAAACAATCCTGCCAGAATCAATCCCATATTCCTAGGTTGGGGATCAAACTCATCTGAAAATGAGAATCACTGTATTTAACTACTACAACTCTGGTATGACATTTGGAAGAGTGCTGTCTGTGTAAAGAACGTGGTCACGTTCAGGCTCTGTAATTTAACTTTCGGAAAAGTGGAGCCTATCAGAACTTGAAAAAGCCTCTGGAATGTCTAAGAAAAGGTTTATGTGGATGGACAGAGGATGGAGGAGGACAGTGCTTGGTGTATCATGAGCCCTTGGCAACACTGGCAGGTTTACAATGAAATGAAACCTAACCTGAACAGACTCCCCACTTGGTAATAATGGGGAAGATAACAGACACGTAGGCAACCAACCTTAGTAGGAGCTGGACTGGGGGCGGGTCAAAGCAGAGCCTCTACGGAGGCTGAGAAGGGCAGTGAGAGCCGCCTGGGGGAGGAGCTGGTGTGGGGGTAGAACTGGAAGAGTTGAATCCTGGCGTTCGCACAGAACTACGAAATAAAGGAAACAATTCCGGTCCTTGGACTTTAACTGTGGCTTAACAGAAAATTCTTGGTGAAATCAAGATGGAAAACCCATATTCAGAGGATGAAGAAGATGGGTCTTCGGCCCAACGCAGAAGCCAGATGGATCGACTGGCTCGGGAAGAAGCGTTCTATCGCTTTGTGAATAACCTGAGTGAAGAAGACTACAAGCTGATGAGGGATAACAATTTGCTAGCCACTGTAGGTGAAAGTACAGAAGAAGAATTGATGAGAAGACTACAAGAAATTAAAGAGAATCCGCCACAGGAATTGGGTAAATAGAGGTTTATTTTGCTCTGGGGGATAATAGGACGGGATAGATAACAAACTATTCTTTCGCGTTGCTAGAAATCGAACGTTGGGCCCAGCACGTACTAGGCAAGCCCTCCACCCGCAAGCTTCATCCCCATCCTGATAAGGAACTTCGTAACAATAAATGTCGGTCAGTTATCTTTGCAGACTAATTTGGTGCTGAGTGACTACTCATAAAAAGGCACAGTGGCAAATCCCTGCAGCTCTCGTGAGTCTGAGGCAGGAGAATCTCAAGCTCAGGGCCAGCCTCAGCAACTTTTCGAGACCCTGTCTCAAGATAAAAATAAAAGAAGGTGGGCATGTAACTCTGATAGAATATAATATATTCTGATTCACTTTGGGGTAGTTTTAATTAGACAATGTGAGTAATACTGTTTGAATTTTTTCTTAATTTTCACTCTCCATTTAAAGTTCTTTATTCTTCTCGATTATTCTAGAGACGTGATTTTTTTCTTCTGCTTAACGTATTAATTTTACTAACTGTGTTCAGTGTGATAGTTCCACACATGCAGAAAAAGTACACTGCTCAGATCCAAAGTCCGTTTGTCCACCTGCCTGCCCACACATCTTGCAAAACTCTTGTAAATCATTATTCTACATTCAGGTCGACTTTTTTATAGCTTCCACATATGGTACTTGTGGTACTTGTTCTGTATCTGGCTTATTTCACTTAACATAATGTCCTCCAGTTCCACCCATTTTATTATGAATGACGGGATTTCTTCTTTATGGGTGAAAAATACTCCATTATGTGTATACACCATATATACACCATATATACACCATATTCTTTTATACCCAATCCTTGATGTGAAAACAGGCTGTTTCTATGTCTTAGCTATTGTGAATAGTGCTGCAATTAATATGGGAATGCAACTATCTCTTTGGTATTCTTATTTCCTTTCCTTTAAATATATACTCAGAAATGAGATAGCTGGCTCTTATGGTAGACCTGTTTTCATTTTTTTGAGAAACTTTCATATCATCCTCCATAATGGCTATCCTAATTCACATTCCCACCAACACTGTACATACTCACCAGCATTTATTTTTTGATAACAGCCCATCTAACTGGGATGAGATATCTCATTGCAGTTTTGATTTGCATTTCCCTGGTAACTAAAGATATTGTACCTTTTCATATATTGGCCATTTGTATTTCTCATTTTGAGAAGTCACACATGATTTCTTCTTTTTTTTTTTAAATACTTTTAAGTCATAGATGAACACAATGCCTTTATTTAATTTATTTATTTCTATGTGGTGCTGAGGATCGAACCCAGGGCCTGCACTTGCTAGGTAAGTGCTCCACCACTGAGCCAGAGCCCCAGCCCCACACATGATTTCTTAACCAGCAAAAAATAATGTTGCATGCTCTAATTTTGCCCCTCTCCGGGGGACGTTTGATAATTTCTAAAAAAATTTTTTGGTTGTCACAACTAGGAATTGGGATGGGAGCATTACTTTAACAGTTGGGGAGAGGCCAGGGGTGCTAGCACATAACCTCTAAACTGCACCGGACAGCTGCTTGAAACAGTTATCCAGCTCCAAATGCCAAGGCTGAAAAAACCTGGCTACATCCTCAGGACTGGTTTCTTCTCAAAATATGAAACAGGGAATCTTATTACCTAAAAAAAAGGCACTATAATAGTTTACTTCTCAAACATAGCCTTATATGTACTCAATGAAAAGTCTATTAAATGGTTTGATTTTTTTTTCTTTTTTTTTTTTGGTACTGGAGATTGAACTCAGGGGTTCTCGACCCCTGAGCCACATTCCCAGCCCTATTTTGTATTTTATGTAGAGACAGGGTCTCACTGAATTGCTTAGCGCCTCACCGTTGCTGAGGCTGGCTTTGAACTCGCGATTCTCCTGTCTCAGCCTCCCTAAGTGCTGGGATTACAGGCTTGCGCCACCACGCCAGGCTAAATAGTTTGATTCTTGTGCACGACTTTACATTTATTGTGTTAAGTTCCATATATTAATTTTTTTAAAAACCAGGGATTGAACCCAGCCAGGGGTGCTTAACCACTGTGCCACATCCCCAGCCCTTTTTTATATTTTATTTAGAGACCAAGTCTCGCTGAGTTGCTTAGGCCTTGCCAAATTGTTGAGACTGTTTTTGAACTTGGAATCCTCCTGCCTTAGAATCCCAAGGCACTGGGATTACAGGCTTGCGCCACCAAGCCCAGCTTTCAATTTCATGGCAATTCTATATCATAGAAAAATTGAGTTGTTGAAATTATTTTAAACATATAAATCTTGTTTAATTTTGTCATCGTCTATCATCTTACAGTTTCAAACAATCTTGTGTTATAAAAGGCATTTCAAAAGCCTAGAAGTAATGTTTTAGACTAATTAAAATTGGACAATAATGTAATTTGAACTAATATACTATCACTGAATCTTCTTCACTGGTGTTTACCTTGTTTGATTGTATTATTATCTTCACAGAGAACTGGGAACAATGTGTTTTGATATGCTCTCCACAGTGGAATGTGAGGCTCTGTATATGATGAAATATCAAAAATAGACATCCTCAGATCTCTTTAAAAAACTCCCTAAATTTATCTAGGATTACCTTAGTCATTTCAAATGTAATTAAGACTAACTTGCCTTTATTATAAATCTAGACTGTTTTGTATAGAACAGTATTCACTCTCTAAATATGAAATTTTCTTAAAATATCTAAATCCTTAAGCTCTCATTTTTTTGTTGTTTTTTGAAACAAAGTTTCAGGGTACTGTTTTATGATGATTCCAGTTTTAGTAGTTCCTTTCTGACTTCCTCCCCTTTTTATGGTAACAGGTGAAGGAAACTCTTCAGAGAATGTGTCTAGTGATGATTCTATAATAGAATGGCTTACCACTTTTAGGCACACTGAAAATATGACAGAAAGGGAGCAAGGAGATGATCAATCTTGGACATCAGCAAGTTCAAGTAATTCAAGCAGTAGTGATTTTGGATGCAGTGGAGGAATAAACTGTAACCTTCTTAATAGAAGCCCAAATCGAGAGACTGGACATTTAACCTTTGCAAGACTTCTTGGAGTAGAATATATAGAGAACAGGCAGAGGCAAGCGGAAAATTCACCAGAGTCAACAAATACAAGTTCATCAAGATCCGAAGAAAATGCAACAGAAGCATTCGTGGAGGTCCCACCTACCAGATACCAGAGAAGATCAAGAAGCAGAAGCCCAGAAACTCGGAGAATCAGACCAAGAATTGAAAGTATTTCACCCCCAAATAGACAGCATGAAATGTTAATGAGATTTCATTACTATCCATCACCTGAGATTTTTGAGTGTATTCAGATAAATGAGCCAGAAATATTTGCTAGAATTCAGCAGAGTGGGGCATTGAGAGGGCAAATAACCAGACCTGAATTGCCAAGTCAGGTTCTTCTTTCAGCTTCTGCAACAAGGAATGCCTTTCCAGAAGAATATTCCTCAGAGAGTGAGTCTCAGGGATTCAGAACAAGAAGTCCAACCACACTTGAAAACAGAGAGAGACGAGTGGAAAATCCACCATCAGAGTCAGTAGTTACAAGGTCTTCTATATCAGGCGGAAGTGTGACTGCAGCATTCATGGAGGTCCCATCTACCAGAGGTCAGAGAAGATCAAGAAGCAGGAGTCCAGAAACTCGGAGAACCAGACCAAGAATTGAAAGTAGTTCACCCCCAAATAGACAACATGAAATGTTGATGAGATTTCATTACTGTACATCACCTGAGACTTTTGAGTACATTCAGATAAATGAGCCAGAGATATTTGCTAGAATTCAGCAGAGTGGGGCAATGAGAGGGCAAATAGCCAGACCTGAATTGCAAAGTCAGGATCTTCTTTCAGCTTCATCAACAAGGAATGCCTTTCCAGAAGAATATTCTCCAGACTCAGCCAGCGACAGTGAATCTGAGGGATTCAGACCAAGAAATCCAACCACACTTTTTGATGGTGAAGAAACTAATCATCCTGGAGAATATTCACTGAGAGGTAGCATAGCTAGTAGAACTCAGTTAAGATCTGAGACACCAAACAACACTCTCACTTTAGAAAATTATCAGGAAGAATTCAGAAATAGGTTTTCATATTCTGAGCAGGAAGGGATGAGATCTTCTGTTAATACCATCAGAATACCTGCATCTATTGCAAATGAGACAACATTATGGCATATGACAGAATTTGATGAATCAAGTGACCTCATGGACAGTGAGAGTCAATTAGAGCCTAGCAGCTCACCCCTAAGTCAACACATGGAAAAGGAAGAGTCCCAGAATGGAAGAGATGATTCTTGTGACAGCTTTATTTCTAGTTCAAATCCTAGCTGCGATTCTCGTTCAAGTTCCCCAGCATTTTCCAGTTCAAGCAGCAGCTACATGTCTAGTTCCAGTCCCCTTCTTACATCCAGTTCCAGCTCCAGTAATTACAATTCAGAAATTATCTCAGTGATAATTGAAGGTGGTAATGAGATAAATATATCATCAAGCTCACCAATACATCCCAGGCAAGAAAGTCAGCACACAACACCAGCAACATCTGATGAAAGTGACTCTTGGCCCTTCCTAGCTCAGTTTTTCATCTTAAATGAAGATCAGAACCAGCCTACAGGACTTACCAAACAACAGATTGACGACTTGGCAGTAAGAAACTTCGAAAAGGATGATGCATTAAAAGCCTGTAGTATTTGTCTTACAGAATTTAGAGAAAGCAACAGGATCCGCATACTACCTTGCTCCCATGAATATCATATCCATTGCATCGATCGCTGGCTGTCTGAGAACTCTACCTGTCCTGTTTGTCGCCGAGAACTAACAGATTCTGATGGCACAAAAAATTCTAGTTGAGATCTGAATACTCAGCTATATAAACCGTTAAAGTGATGAACAGTCACTAGTTTTATGTTCACTTTTGGAGCAATGTTTAAAGTAACCACCTAAATTGAATCTTTGGTTCTGTAAGGAACAATTTGCTTTCCATTCTTTTCCGTTTGAGAATAAAATAAAACATTAACAACTTGAAACAAGTGGTGTTATGGTTTGAACCTGGAATGTCTCTCAGAAGTGCGTGTGTTGAAGGCTTGGTGCCCAATGTAGCCATGTCCAGAGGTGGTGCTTTTGTAAAATAACCAGATCCTGCAGGCTCTGACCTGTTCAATGGATTAATCCATTGATAACTGAATATACTACTAGGACATAGTGGAAACTGTAGAGAAGAAGGACATGGTTGGAGGGAGGAAGTCACAGGAACGGGAATGTTTGTTCTGTGCCGTTGTATGTTGGAAGCATGGAAATCACTTTTTTAATTTTAACAAGGCCTCACAGCTAAGAGTTTGCCTTGAGTCTCAGAGTAGACTGAATTTGGACTTTTGAGCAATGCTGGAACTCTTAAGACTATGAGGACTCTTAGGAGATGGACTGAATTTTGTATTGTGAGATGGGCATGTGTTTTTTTTTGGAACTGGGGATGGAACTCAGGGGTACTTGAGTTTTGATGTGCCAGGAATAGAATGTCCCCGAAAAGTTCATGTATCGAAGGCTTGGTCCCTGATACAGCAATTTTCAGAGGTGGGGCTTTTTGGAAGTAATTGGATACTGAGTTTTCTGACCTGTTTGGTAGATTAATCCATTGATAGCTGGACTACAGGAAGGTGGTGGCAACTATAGGCAGGTAGGACATGGTTGGAGGAAGCAAGTGAATGGGAGTGTGCCTTTGGAGACTATATCCTGTCCCAAGCTCTTTGCTTCCCACCCTCCCTGCTTTCTAGCTACCATGAGCTGAGTAGCTTCCCTTCATGCCCTTCTGCCATGATGTTCTTTTTCACCTCAGTCCTAAAGCACTGGAGCCATCTCTGCAAGGATTAAAACCTCTGAAACTGTGAGCCAAAATAAACCTTTCCTCTTTTAAGTTGTTCATGCCAGGTATTTTAAAAGATTACTGTTAGGAAAATACCACTAACACGAGTGTCTCACCTGACAATATAAAGCAATTCCACAACATGGTTAAGTCACTTAATTTCAATAGAATCTTAGCAAGTACAATGAGTTAGGCTATTGCTGATTTCAAGAGAGAAGTGTCTTACCATGATATAAGTCCCAAACAAATCCTAACAGTCTTATCTAATCATATGAATCCTTCTGCATACAAAGAAATAACAACCAAATCAAATTAATTAAGAAGCAATGTGATAATTTGTTATAGTCACTGATATAAAGAAGTGATATTACATTAATAGCATGATTTACAAAACCTCAAAACCATTCACTTCCTTTCTACCCAGCAGTTTATCCCCCTCCCTCACACAACCTTAAAGTTTTTCCTATTTCCTGCTATCCCTGTTTCAGTCAGGGCCCTAGCCAAAAAATAGACATCACACTTGAAAATGGTGATAGAATAGCATTTAACCAAGGGAATACTTAGTAAAACATGTGAAGAATGAAGAGATGATGAGGTACCCTGAGTTTAGCAACTGTTAGGAACCAGTGTTATCACTAGACTTAAAGGGACAGAGAGAGGCAGTGTTTCTCCTAACTCAAAATGTCCAGTAGATGTAGTAGAGAGTCACTCAACAAAAGCTTAGATCGATGCATTTAGATAGACAAATGGCGGCCATCACCAACCTAACGATCGAAAGTGTGAGACTGGAGAAATATTTAAATGTCCTGACTTTTTCATTTCCTCATGCCTTCTGATCTGTTGACAGTTCCTATTCTAGCTTCCCATTACTGTGATTAAATACCTAAGATAATCACCTTAAGAAGGGAAATGTTTATTTTAAACTGAAGGTTTCCGAGGTTGCAGTCCATGGTTGTTTGGCCCTGTTGTTTTGGGCCTGTGACAGCACAGTTCATCACAGTGAGAACATGTGGCAAAGGAGGCCTATGCTCCACTTGGCCACAAGGAAGTAAAGAGAAATGGGAACAAAGATTCCAATATCCCTTCGAGGACACACCTGCAGTGACCTAACTTTTTTCCAGTAGATCCCACCTGCTAAAGGTTCCACCACCTCCCCACAGCATCATGGGTTGAGGACCAAGCTTTTAATACATGAACCTTTCAGGGACACTGAAGATCCAAACTATAGTATTCCATTCTCCAGTCCCCAAGAACTAATGTCCATCTCATAAAATGAATGCATTTAATCCATTTCAACATTCCCCAAAGTCTTAACTGTTCAGCATTGCTGAAAAGTCCAACTTCAAAGTATTCTTTGAAACTCAAGGCAAACTTAGCTGTATGTCCCTGTAATACTCAAGAAACAAGTTACGTATTTACAAAATCCAATGGCACAGAGTAATTCCCATTCCAGTAACAGGAAAATAATAAGGGGGGAATGAACCAAAGAAAGACTGAAACCCAGCAGGGCAAACATTAAATCAGCACAGGTTAAACATCCACATTCCAAAATTGGATGATGGGAAAATAAAGAGTTATTATTGAAACAAAGACTGAAGCCCAGCCAGGCAAACATTAATTACTGTAACTCCAATTCCAGCATCTGGCAGAGACACTGGCATAATATGAGCTCCAAAGGACTTGGACAGTCCCACCTATATAACCTTATTGGTGGCAGCGCACACTGCAACTCTCTCGGGCTGCCTGTACTCAATACCTACAGCTTCCCTCAACAGGCATTCCACGTTTCTGGCGCACCTAAATTCTTGAGTTCTGCGCTGCAGCTTTGGCTTCATTCTCACGGCTTCACACATTACCCAGTCAGGGCCTACTCGCAGGGACTACAGTGCTGTCACATACTGCCTAGCCTTCCAGACTTTTCTTTGAAATCTCATTGGAATCCTCCTGTATGACCCCCTAAGTCTTACATTCCATATGTCTGCAATATCAGCACAATGTAGACAATGTCAAGGTTTATTTATTACTGGCAAGAGCTGTTCTGAGACCCACTTGAACCATAACTACAGGGATTCAGATTATCTTGACAGTTAAACATAGGAAATGAGTCCTGGGAAAATAATTCCCTAGGAAGACCTATCCTAGTATATTCCTCAGGGCTCTCTTGTGAAAAGGAAGTCTTTGAAATGAGTTCTAAGGGTTTGTCATCTTCTTGTTACTTCTGAAAATGAAGTATATTTGTTCTTTCATTTATCCCAAAAGATCTGAGTAGTAGAAAAGAAGTGGAGGTTATAAAAAGATCAAATTGAAATTGTAGCATTAAAAAAATATAACTAACTCACTGGATAAGCTCAATAGTAGAGTAGTGATGACAGAGGCTAGAACAGTGAACTTGAAGACACATCATTAGAATTTACCTAATAAAAACAACAGAGACAATAAACTAAAAAAATAAACAGAGCCTCAGAAATCTGAAGAACTATCAGAAAAAAAATCTGTAGAGAGTACCAAGAAGAGAGAAGAAAAATGGCTGAAACTTCCCAACTGTGGCAAAGGACTGAAACTCAACAGATTAAAAAAGGTGAGCAAACCCTAAACAGAATACACCCTGAGAAATTCCCAGCAAAACATACCATAATTAAATTCTAAAAACAAAAGGCAACGGAAAAATACCTTACATTCAGACAAAGAAAAACAACTATTTTTCTCATAAGTTTTATAAATCATATGTTAAAATACTGAGTGGTATTCAGGTGTATTCAATCCAAAATTTAAAAGTTGGGACAGTAAAGATCCCTAAATGGAAAGAAGGTTTCCATATTTCACTCAAAGTGGTAAAGAAACTGATCCCAGTACACAGTGGTAAGTCAAATTATACATATTGTAATATTCAGAGAAACTAGTAAAGAATGAAAACCAAATGATACATCCAAAAACAACAGAAATAAAGGAGTGATAAACACATTCAAGAACAGATAGGAAGGCAAAAGAAGAAAACAGAGAAACCAAAACTGAAAAGAATAGAAAAATAAATAAAACAGTACTGAAATGTCAACATTTAGCTTAATCTTAAATTAAAAGACAAATGTGTAGCGTGGATAAAAAATAACTTAATATATTCCATTTATAAGAAACTCACTTGAAATTTAATAGCATAGGTAAGTTGGATGTAAAATGATACAAAAGGATACACAGTGGAATTTTTAATAAAAAACAAATCAAGTACAAAATCAAGAATGACTATAGAAATAAAGAAAGTAAATATCAGAGCAAAAAAAAATATTACCAGAGCCAGAGAGACTATATAACAATAAAGAGATCATTCCACTACGAAGACAATAAAAAAATAAAATCTTCTAAGCAACTCAGTGAGACCCTGTCTCTAAATAAAACACAAAATAGGGCTGGGGATGTGGCTCAGTGGTCAAGTGCCCCTGAGTTCAATCTCCAGTACCCCCCCCCAAAAAATCTTAAGTATATGCACCAAATAACGGGGTCTCAAAATATTTGTAGCAATAGACCAACTAGTATTTGGGTCATGAATACTCCCTTTTCAAAATGATAGAACTACTAGGCAGAAAACCACCAAGGACAGCACCAACAACATAATTTAAATGACACATGTAGAATGCTTGAACCCAAGAGCAGAATATACATTTTTCTCAAGCATCCATGGAACATTTATGAAAACAGAATATATCTTTGACCATGAATAAATCTCAACATCTGTGTAGTAACTGAAAGCGTACAACATATATTATCTGACCATAATTGAATCAAACTAGAAATCAACAGGAAGACAATGGGAAAATTTCCAGACATGAAAAATTAAATAGCACTCACCTAAGTAATCTCTAAGGACAAAGAAAAAAATCACTAATTAAAAGTTATAAAGAGCCAGGCG
>PVHX01035941.1:0-11155 GCA_004024805.1 Geosciurus inauris
CCTTGTTTTTCAAGTACCAAGAAGCTGAGACACGCAGAGGAAAGAAATGGCTTGGGGGGTGTAAAACAGGATAGGATTAAAAAGAAGAGTTGAATCTATCATGTGTTAGCCTGGGCCAGGCTGGACTTTGTTACCAAGCCATGTGCCTGGAATTTCTCGACCTGGGGAGTGACTGTCCCTTGGAAAATGCTCACACTTTCTAAGATCAGATCTTTGTGTTCTGCCTGCAAATGTCTTCATTTGGATTCACAAAGGAGGAGGGGCTGTCTAGGGACAGCAAGCAATAGAGCCATTGTTCCAGGGAGAGCATCCATCCTCTCCTGGGTAGTGGGTAGAAGGGAACATGTTTTGCTTAGAGACCGGGTGTGTGTCCAGGGTTATGCATTAAATTAGGTTATGCATGTGAAAAGCTTAGCATCATGCTATGGACTCATTATGCAATGGTTATTGTTAATTATATTGGGAAGTCATCAGGGCCTCTTGAAATATGATGTAAGAGTCTGATGTCAAGTGCCTTCTTGCCATGGGTCAGCAACACCTGCTGAGAACCATCAAAGTGAGAAGCCTTAAGGATGTTGCAAGTTCTTACAGAACTTAGGATCTACCAGGGAGACGCCAAATGTATAAAGAGGCTCTTAATGAGTAAATCAATCCAGGTGTCCGCAAAGGGCAGATACTGGCGGGAGCCAGGGTGGTCCATCTGGGCAGGCTGTGCAGAGGGAAAGCAGGAAAACGTGGCCATGCTTTTAGGTTAGGTCGGGTCCTTCGAGAAACAGATGCCAGGGAAGATTAAATAGATGAGGGTTTTATTAGGGAAATTACCCAGGAGAGGAAATGAGAGGGGGCTGGGGAAGGCCAGGAAAGATAAAAGGTGTGTCTCACCTGAGTGAAGGACAGAGGGCAGTGAGCATCCTAGACCATCCTGCAGTCTATGGAAGATTCCGCAAGGCTGGCAGGCTGTCCTTGAACCAAAGCCAGCTGCTAGAAGACTCGAGTTTCTCGCAGGGCTGACCTGTCTTCCTGGCCTGCCATGTGCGGTCATTGACTGAGAGCAGCCAGCGGGGGCTGTAGCCTTGGTCCAAATGCTGGGCTGGATCTCTGAGCTCAGCAGCTGGGGCCCTGCACGCCCTCTCTCTTGTGTTCCCTGGAGCCAGAGGTCTGGGGGCGCATTCTTGTGGATGCCACAACTTCCAGCACAATTACTTTCCAGTAAATGGCCTGCCAGAAGAGGGAAAGACCTTGAGCTCTTCTGGGACAGAGGCCCCAAGCCAATTGCGCTGCCTAGCATGTAGTTATCACTTCATAAATATTTGTTAAATGACCAAAAACCTGGAAAGCTAATCCATCCCCGAAGTATTTGTTTTCATTTTGCTAAATGGACCCCCTAAAATGAGATTGATTCGTCTCTTTCCTAAAGATTCCCCTTTTGTGACATTAATCTATTTTGGCAGTGTATCACCAGGGCCTGGCGTAGCCCGCTGTGACAGTTTGCAGGGTGAGAGGCCCCGTGGCCTGGCCTGCTGGGTTTTCGAGGTCTTTCCCGCTGTGTGTGGACAACAGGGCTCTGCTGGATTAGCTCACTCGGGGACAGCCTTGGTCCAGCAGGGCCACCTTGGGGTCAGATTTGCCACGAGACAGGAATGTGAGTAGAGATTCCCTTTGCTACTGGAGGGAAAGGCTGTGTGTGTCTTTCATTGCCAGGGCTTGCTCCTGTCCCTGTCCCTCCGCCTGACATGCAGAGCATTCGTCCCCTTGGAGACCGTGTCCACAGCAGCCAGCCTGCAGCACACACAACAGCCAGGCAAGGGAGGGGTTGGTGAAATGGGCAGGTGCTTGCAATGAGGAGGGATGTAGCAACCACGCTTGGGACTGGCCTCCAGTCCCTCCAGGACTCGTGGGGCCAGTACCCCAGGGGCAGCCCTGCCCTGCTTCTCCAGAGGCCTGGAGGGGAAGATAAAGCTTCTTGTTTCTACTGCACTAATACATTACTGTGGTGTGGCTTGTAGCAAACAAGGACTGATTACTGAGTGTGCATGTGTGCCTGTGTGTGCCACTCGAGAATTATGCGGGGGAGTTGATGTTAAAGAGGGATAGTGAAAGGAAAGGTAAATTTCCACCTGACAGTTTTATCACTGACAATATTTTGAACAGAATCTCTTAGTGCCAGAAGCCTAGAATCCTCAAACAACAGCAATAATAATAATAACAACAACAATAATAAAAATGGGTAATGCTTACATATCACTTGGAATGAACACATCCCAATCTAAGCTTTTTACATATATTAACTCATTTAACCCTGACATTGCCCAAAGAGGAAACGTCTACTATCATCCCCATTTTACAGATGAGTAAACCGAAGCCCAGAGAGGCTAAGTAACTAAAACTCTAAACCTGTCTACCACATGGTCTGAAATCACCTTTCTGTCCTTCAGGGTGTCCTTTGGCTTAAGGGAAAGAAAAATAAAAAAGAAAACTTATTTCCTAAGCATGAATGGACTTTTGGAAGTGTCCCACAACAGTGCCCAGCCTCTGGAGAAATCCATTCTTTATGTTTAAAAGAAAAAACAAGGGGAGATTCCCCCAGTCCCAGATTATCAGTTACCCAAACCCCTTCGTTGGTAGAGGACTCATAGTTCTTGGCCCCCAAGAGGTCTGTAAATTGCTTTGGGGAATCATTTCTGTCTTTGTGTTATTTACTTCTCATTATTTCCTGGGAATTAAGTGGCCAACAATTGTGGTCATGCATATTTTCCCAATTTCTGGAATGTAAATGCAGCTAGGCAGTGTCTGGGAGTTGTCAAGGTTTAGACACCTCCTCTGATAGCCAGATGCTGTGCATTGAGAACTGATATTCAACTCGCTGGGCTCTGAAATGCTGTAAATGCCTTCTGATGATGATTAAAGAAAGATTCGATTGTTGAGCCTCATTTTGGTATTATTTTTTTACTGTATTAAGACTCATTAACCTGTTGTGTGACAAATCACCCAGGAGCTTAGTGGTCTTAAATTATCTCCCATAATTTTGGTGCGTCAGAAATTTGTAGAGGCTCAGCGGGGCCCATCAGGGCTTATTGGGTTCTGGTTCCGTGGGTCTCTGATGCAGCTGTGGTCATAACGGGGCTGGAGTGGAAGTCAGGGGCAGGGAGGCAGCTCATAAGGCCCTTTCATGTGATCTTTTCGCATGAGTGAGTTAGGGCTTCCTTCCAGTATGGCAGCCTCGAGAGGGGAGACATGGTGAATCAGAGCTGAAAGTCTAGGTACTCCACTGAACTGGGAGGAGGCTGCATTGTGTTATATAACCTAGTCTCAGCAGTCATATAGGGTCACTTCCGTCGGAGTTAGACATCAGTGAAAGGAACATAAACATCACTTCTTGCATTTGTTAGCTTTTTTGTTGTTGTTGCTGGGAACAAAATACCTGACAATAATAAATTAGAGGAGAGAAAGTTTATTTGAGTGTCATGGTTTCAGAGGCTCAGTCTATGGTTGGTGGACTGAGTCTGTTAGTCTGGGCCCAAGATGAAGCGGAACTGTGTGGTAGAAGAGCATGATAGAGGAAAGCTGTTAGCTCATGGCATCCAGAAGGCAGAGAAAGAACACAGGAGCCAAGGGAACACAGTATAATCCCCAAGGGTATGGCCCCTGACACCTAATTCCTTCAGGCACACCCTACCTGCTTCCAGTTACCACCATTATAGTAGTCCTTTCAAATTATTAAATCTATGAAATGTATTAATGCATTGATTAGGTTATAGCTCTCCTCATCTAATTTTACCTTTGAACATTAATGCAGGAGCTTCTGGAAGATACAGTCTGCCACAGATGGGGTGTGGGAGGGGCTCTACAGCAGTATAAGAGCCCTGCAGGGGTCTCTTGGCCCACACTGTGCCTCTGGTAGTTCCACCTCCTGTACTCTAGAAAGTTAAGGCAGATGGAAAATAGTTGAGGCATGGGCTGCCTAGGGATGGGAGAAGCTGAGGGAGGTGGCAGAAGAGAAAGCCCGAGTGGCTGCCACTCAGGAGAGACAGCCCAATCAGTGAGCTGGCCTCCTGTCTCAGAGGGGAGGAACAGTAGTAGTTGAGCGGATGAGGGTGGGAAGGTGGGCAGCCAATGTGAGCCTGGGACTAGAGGAGTGAATTCAGCCCACCCTAGGGTAACTTCACACTCAGCTTTGGAGAACTGGAGAGACTAGGAGCGGGAGGCCAAGACTGGAGCAGTGAGATGGCATTGGGACAGCGGATACCCTGTCAAGGAGCCCCAGGGAAAGAGCCTCTAGAGGAGAGCAGGCCCTGGACTTCTGGATTTGCCTGAGTTGGCCCTGCCCAGCCCCTGCTACTGGCACCCCAGACAGATGGGAACAGTCCCCCTAGAAGGGAGCAAGGACTAGGGGGACGTGAGTAGAGGGCCTGCATCCCAAAGCCCTGCCTGGGAGCGGGTGGCCCGGAGCCAGGCCTGCATGAGAAATTGATTACGTGGCCAACTCGACCGCTTAAAGCTTCGGCTTGCAGAGAGCGGTATCCATAAAGTGCTGCCCCCCACGCCGGGCGCCTGAGCGGCCTCTGTTTGAAGGTAAATCCATCCATAAGCCTGCCGTCACTCCAGGCTTAATGTACATGATTTCTGGCATTTACAGCAGCGCAGCTCCAAACGCTGGAAGAAACTGCAGCAGAATAATTTGCCAGGGGAAGGCGAGGGGAGTAGCAATTGCTCATGGCACATCTGAACAGCATCGGCTCTTGGGAAAACAAGCTTCCTGACAATACGTGTCCCGCTGGCCCCTCTCTGATGGTAACCTCACTCGCTGCTAAGGAGGGCTTTTGTGTTGTGGAGATAGGGTGCTTGTGGGCTTTTTCTTCATGAGTAGGGGCTGACATGGGATAGCTTTAAGGCCCTGAGTAGGGCTAGAAGCTGGAGGCATGGAGTGATAAGCCACGGAGGGCCACACTGGGCCCAGGGTGCTTCTCAGCACAAACGTGGGGCAGTCACTTAGGAGCCTGAAGACTTTCTTTCTTCTTTTCTTTTTTTCTTTCTTTTCTTTTCTTTTCTCTTTTCTTTTCGGTACCAGGGGCACTTGACCACTGAGCCACATCCCTATTTTGTGTTTTATGTAGAGACAGGGTCTCACTGAGTTGCTTAGCGCCTCTCTGTTGCTGAGGCTGGCTTTGAACTCACGATTCTCCTGTCTCAGCCTCCCTAAGTGCTGGGATTACAGGCTTAAGCCACCACGCCCAGCTCTTTGTATTTTATTTTGAGGTAGGGTCTCACTAAGTTACTTAGGGCCTCACTAAGTTGTTGTGGCTGACTTCAAATTTACAATCCTCCTGCCTCAGCCTCCTGAGCTGCTGGGATGACAGGTGTACATCACCACACCTGGTCTGAAGACTTTCTTGGATGTTGGGACCCTCCACTTTGATTCAGGGTGGACTACAGATCTGCAGTTTTGCTCACTGGTTGGAAGGGCTGGGGCTGCACCATCCTCAGCTCTGGGTGCTGCCTGCACCCCACTGAGTCCCCAAGATCATCCCCTGACATCTTTTTCTGGGTCTCTCTCTCCTTGTCTCTCACTTTCTCAGTTTGTCTTTGTGTGACTTAGCTTTCATATGTGTCTACTGGGTATCTTTCCATTTCTCTCTTGCTGTCTCAAATTTTCTTTTCTCTCAGACCCTGTGGCAGTGCACAACTTGAGCATGCTTCCCAGGCAGACCTTGAAGCCAGTTCCCCCAGCATTGTGCTTGTACCTTTACTTTTCCTGGCCCAGCAGCACCCGTTCCCCACCTCCCCTGTCCAGCCAGTACTCCCAGCCAGGTAGTCAGTGAGGGACGCAGTGCAGTCAAGCTGGGCAGTCTCATCTCTCAGGCACGTGGTCTATTTTTGGTCTATTTTTACCTCCACTTTCACCCCAGGTCTGCTGGCTCAGGGCTCAGTTCTCAGGGCAGGTGGAGACGTGCACATATGTGCACAGTCCAGAAGCAAAGCCTCCTGGCCATTTTCTTGCTGCATGAACAGTACCATTTCCTCTTGCCCCCTTTAATTTTCTGACTGGGGGGCATCTGAGTATCTAACTACATAATGCAAACATGACCACTGCCCTCCACATGTGGATGGTGCAAAAGTCTTATAGGCCCCCTGCCTTCCCTTCTAAAAATCCATTTTTGGTGAGATTTCCCCTTTCCCATCCCAAAGCAAACCCTGAGATGAAGCTTCACATGTAAGGAATTTCCAAAAGAAGTGCTGCTCCCAGAAAATGATAAGGAAATAGAGGAAGTTGGATTGGGAGCGAGGAAGCCAGGCAGGGTGTGATCTCAGGCAAGGACCTTGGAGGATAACCCTGGCCTGGTCCTGCTCATGAGTTGTCCTACTCTAGGTCTTTTGTTATCAGCTGTGGTGGTTGGGAGGCAGTCTAGGAGGGGGTGTAAAATTCCAAACAGGTTCAGTTCCCCACCCATGTGGGAAAAGAGGGTCTGATAGGCCAAGGGCTGTCCTAGGAAGACAGGCTGTGGGTGCACCCCAGCGGCTCTGGACAAAGCACCACATTGCCTCCTAGACTCACCAGGATAGCTTCTCTTGTCTCCTTCTTCACCTTCTCACAGCCTCCAACTTTCCTTTTCATTTCTGGTGTTCTTAAAAGGTAAATCAAAAGCAAAGCAAGACCAGGTATGATATTGTCTGCCTAAAATGAGCAACAGCGAGACTGACTTTCCAAAGCAAAGAGTTTATTTGGGAATAGCAGGAAATTGCAACCTGAGATATGCATAGTATGGTGGGCCACAGGAGCATCTCAAGGGGTTGGGACAAGGGAAAGCTTTTATTTACATTTTTATTTTTAATTTTTTTTTTTTTGGTACCAGGGATTGAACCCAGGGGCGCTCAACCACTGAGCCACACCTCTAGCTCTTTTTATTTTTTATTTAGAGACAAGGTCTTGCTGAGTTTACTAGCACCTCATCAAGTTGTTGAGGCTGACATTGAACTTGAGATCCTCCTGCCTCAGCCTCCCGAGCTCTGAGATCACAGGTGTGTGGTACCACATCTGGCTAAGAGGAAGCTTTTAAAGACAAAAAGGAGATGTCCTCATAAGCTATTTTGAAACAAAGATCATTGGTTCTCAAGGCTTGTTGTAAGAGCTGGTGTTAGCTCATTGGTGGACACAATCATTGTAGGACACAGGTCTTGTCAGCGACTTATCTGTAATACAGTGGTTTTTTTTTTTTTTTTTGGTATTGGGGATTGAACTCAGGGGTACTCGACCACTGGGCCACATCCCCAGCCCTATTTTGTGTTTTATGTAGAGACAGGGTCTCACTGAGTTGCTTGTTGCCTCGCTGTTGCTGAGGCTGGCTTTGGACTCGTGATTCTCCTGTCTCAGCCTCCCTAAGTGCTGGGATTACAGGCTTGCACCAACGCGCCCCAGCTTAATACAGTGGTTTTGAGGAAATCCTCCCATTGTTTGGTCATAGGCATACATGTGCAAGGGCTTCTCCTTTCTGGCTACCTGGTTCCATTTTGTTAGGGGTTGACATTAGTGACTCCATTTTGATGCTGATAACTTTCACAACATGTAGAACCATCTGTCCATCTAATCCACAGTAAACCTAATTATCCAATCCAAATTCCTACAAACTCCTATAATGATGATGATAATTAACTTGTTGAACATTTACATATATATACCAGATATGAATCTATATATGCTTAGTAACTCATCAAATCCCCATAACAAATCCTATGAAATAGTTACTATTATTGCCCCTGTTTTACAGAAGGGGAAAACTAAGGCAAAGAGAGGCTAAGTCTCTCCAGAACAGATTCTGAGTGTCACAGACAGGGTTTGAACCGAGAGAGACAGACTCCAGCATTCACATTCTTAGCCATCACGCTGTGCCCACTTTCCTCTGACATGTGGTCTGGAACACATGGAATTGATTTCAGTTCCCAGCATTAAAAACACTGACCCCCCCTCCTCCCCAAACACTCCATTTTTAGAAACCAACTCTGCATTCACTTGTACTGGTCCTTGCAGTGCTTTTGATGTTTTCAAAAAGACCACATTTCACTGCCTCTGGTCTTAAATTTGCTACTTTGGAGGACAAATGCCAAATGGCACAGCCACAGAAAGCAACCCCTAAAGGAGAGAGGCTCTGCTCTGTCTGTGAGGCCAGCCTCTGAGAAAAGCCTTCACCCCTGCAACAATGGTGACAAAAGCTTTTGCCTGGATGGGAAAAGGTTGGAGGCATGGGCCAGAGTTGATTTGCTTGATGTAACAGGGCTGTAGGGGGAAAAAACCCTCATCAGAGCATCTTTCCAGATGCTCAGTTAGGTGTCTGAGTCCACCTAGCTGCCCTCCTTGAATCCACTCTCATACCATTTCAGCAAATCATCCTGAGCCATAGAAAGAAGACCACAGCATTGGATTGCTTTAAACCTCCTGTTACTCAGGCTAGAAGCTAAAGTTAAGACTGTTGTTGGTGCTATACGGTCTGACATCTTCAGCCTCGTCCTCCACCTGTGGGGATCCCCTTTGCCTGCTCAGCTTCAGCCTCTGGCCCCACAGAGCCTCACTGGTTCCTGCCTGCCTCCAGGGTCGTTGTACGTGCCATTTTCTCCTGCTTTCTGCCCTTTGGAGTTCAGTGTGGGCTTGGGAGCAGCAGGTGGGCATCCCTGGGGAATTTTTCAGAAATGTAAATTGGCAGGCCCCACCCCAGACATGTAGAATCTTGAACTCTGAGCAAGGAGCCCAGCACTCTGAACCTAACCAGCCTGCAGGGGTTTCTGATGCACAAAGTTGAGGAATTTGCAGCATTCTTTGCCCTTGGTACCTCACACTGCTGTTCACGCTGTCTAGGAGACTCCCTGACAACTTCCACTCCCCAGTGCTCACTCGGGGTCCTTTCTGGCAACAGGGATTTTTCCGTTTGCAGTTGTGCATCATTTGTGAAATTGTTTGGTTACAGCCTGTCTTGCTGTCTGGATTGTGAGCTCCCGGGGGCAGGGAACATGTTTGTTTTGCTCAAAATGTGCATTCCTAGAGCTCTAAAGGATGTTTGGCATACAGATGACATGATGAAAACCAAGTGCCATTGCAGACTCTCCTGAATCTCAGTCTCCTTGTCCATCACATAAAGGTGCCAAGACTCAAGTCCAAGCCAAGCCTCACGGGCACACTGTGGTGGGGTTTGTTACCAGTAGCAGCAGCAGCAGCACTTAGGGGCCTATTATGGCTGGCTGGCCAGACCCCACCCTAAGCACTTTGCAAGGGCTAAATACAAAGGAACATACCTTGTTGAGTCTGATGCAGATGTTGGGGATTTCTGCTCCAACCATGCAGTGGAAAGAGGTGGAAGGTGAAATTTAGGGGTGGCTAAAGGCACCCTGTGGGGTGGTCAAGTGATCTCAACTGACAGCACCTTAAAAATCACAAGCTCCTGGAAGCAGGAGGCAATGGCTTCCCACTTTCCACGCTGTCTTAGCTGGTTTGGATTACTGTAACTGGGGGGCTTGAAAATAGACATTTCTTCCTCACAGTTCTGGAGGCTGCAAGTCGAAGATCAGGGTGCCAGCAGATTCAGTTCCTGGTGAAGGCCCTCTTCCTGGCTGGCAGATGGCTACCTCCTCACTGTTTCCTAACATGGGGATAGGGGGAAGAGAGATACATCTCTTCCTTTTCTTATAAAGACACTAATCTGCTGGGCGCGGTGGCGCATGTCTGTAATCCCAGCACTTTGGGAGGCTGAGGCAGGAGGATCGCGAGTTCAAAGCTAGCCTCAGCAACAGCGAGGCACTATGCAACTCAGTGAGACCCTGTCTCTACATAAAACACAAAATAGGGCTGGGAATGTGGCTCAGTGGTCGAGTGCCCCTGAGTTCAATCCCCAGTTCCCCCCTTAAAAAATAAATAAAGACACTATTCCTATTAGAGGGGCCTCACCCTCATGCTGTCATCTAAACTTATTTGCTGTCTAAAGAGCCTATGTCCTAATGACATCACACTGGGGGTTTGGTCTTCAATGTACACATTTGTGGAGGGGGCACAGACATTCAGTCCATAACACACATCCATCAAGGCTCTTGGGACTGTGCTTGTGAACATCTTCAGAATGTGTGCCTAGTGATCCCTGAGACATAGGTCACCTGGATTATGGGAGGATGAGTCATTCCCTCCCCTCCCATCTCTCCAGAACTAAAGCAGTCAAACTTCCTAGAGCCAGAAACCATTCCAAAAGAACTTTAACCAAGCCATAAAGAGAAAGGGCCATGTCCTATGGACTCCCTCCATTATTGGCCTTGCCCAGCCCCAGGAACAGATGCTCGGCTGCAGGGTTCACAGGATTATGTATAACATAAGGACAGGAAGGAGATGGGACTGGATCAGAGGAATTAAGTCCTCTGAGCTTAAAGGATGGGACAAAGAAAAAAAAAAGGCTGTAGTGCTGAGCTTGGGGATCCTGCCCCAATAGAGAAGTCCAGCCGGGTATGGTGGTGGAGGCCTGTAATCCCAGCAGCTCAGGAGGCTGAGGCAGGAGGATGGCGAGTTCAAAGCCAGCCTCAGCAACTTCATGAAGCCCTAAGCAAGTCAGCAAGATCCTGTCTCTAAATAAAATATAAAAAGGGGTGGGGATGTGGCTCAGTGGTTAAGCATCCTTAGGTTCAATCCCCAGTTCAAAAAGAAAAAATAGGAAAGTCCAGTTTGATAACAGCCTGGGATGATCTCAAAAGCCAAACACACCCCCAAAGACTTTAAAAGAAGCATGGGAGAGGAGAGGCAGTGTTTTCTTGGGGACAGGAAACCAATACACGTCTGCAGTAGTGAAAGCATGGGAACCACTGCCTAGGGTTTGATCAGCAATAGGTAAGACCTCTGCCTGGAGAGTGGGAAACCATTCTCCGGCAACTTTGGCCTCAATCCATCTCTTTTTGTAGTAGTGGAGTAGATAATCCTTTTCACATTTCCCAGGAGCACACCAGCTCCTAGAGGGCTTCTGCTACCACAGCACCTGTGACATTTGTAGGAGGACTGCTCTCAGGGAAGGGGGGTCAATTCTCTTGCGGGTACATAAAGCAGTAGTGCGTGGGAACTTCAGTTCCCCTGGGCCAGTGCTTGACCAATAGCTGCTGGTTGTGTGTGTGTGTGTGTGTGTGTGTGTGTGTGTGTGCA
>PVHX01035942.1:0-11386 GCA_004024805.1 Geosciurus inauris
GGCCATTGCACGAGGGCCACCCTGATCCAGGAGGAGCTCCTCTCAGGATCCTCCACCAACGGCCTCTGCAGAGACCCTGTGTCTACATGCGGTCTCCTTCACGGTGTCAGGCTGTGGCCATATCTTTAGGGGGAATACCCTCAACCAATGCTAAAGGTGGCTGGCTGACAGCATCTGTCTCTTTGTGGGGTCAGCTAGAGCAGGGACTGTCCCTCAGGGAACCTGAAGATTGGGGACAAACCATTTCTACATGGTACCAAGCATGAAGCCCTCTGGCTGAATATGCTTAGGGGAAGTAGCCAGGGACTCAGAGGGTGAGAAGAAAGAGGAACCCGTTCCCCAGGAGGGCCCCTGTCCCAGTGATTGACAGCAATACTAACTCCGTATTAGGCTTGAGGCGAAAGGGGAGGTTTGGGTTCATGCAAGTGTCACGGATGAACAAACCCATTGTCTTGCCCATCCGTATTCAGGGCCATGTTCCACCCACAGTAAAGCCAGAGTGGACTTTACTTCCTAATTTGGTCCCCTGTTCTTGTCCGCACTTTTAGTTACCCACAATTAACTGCAGGCCAAAACCATTAAATGGAAAATTCCAGACATGATGAACAAGTGTAAGTTGCACGCCATTTTGAGGAGCATGATAAAATGTCGCCCTCTTCCACTTCTCCTGCCTGAACTGGGGATCATCCCTTTTGCCAGTGTATCCACTCTGTATATGCTACCATCCAGCTGTCAATCAGCAACCACCGTGGTTATCAGATGACCTGTCATTGTTGAAGTGACCCTTATTTGACTTTAAAAACAGCCCCAAAATCCAGGACTAGAGATGCTGGCAATTTAGAGATTCCAAAGAGAACCTGTAAAGCGCTTCCTTCGAGGGATAAGAGAGAATCCTCCACTCAGTTTGCAAAGAAAAATTTAAAAATCCTGTTTAGAAGTTGCTAAGAATCTGAAATTCAATAAGACCTTCAGAGAGAGACAGAGAAAAAGGAAAGAAACCACATTTGCATAACTTTTAGGACGGTATAATGTTATGATTGTTCTATTTTATTATTCATTGCTAATCTTTACCTCTGCCAAATTTATAAAGTTTATCGTAAATATATAAATATACATCAATGAAGATTTGGCCTGTGGGCGGTTTCAAGTGTCCCCTGGGGGTCAACTGCATAAAAATGAAACCTCCTGGGCTCGAGACTCCACCCTGGACAAGTTACCTGAATGACTTTGTCCCCTGAGGGCCAGACCCAACCAAGGGTAGGTCCTGGGACTCTCCCAAGAGCCCTGTGAGATCTAGATGACGGCCACGGGGTCTGGCATGCAGGATGGTAGCTCCCGCCTTGGCTCAGAGGAAAGGTCAGGGTTAAAAATCCCCAGCTCCCCAGGGTGGAAGTGAGATTCAGGCTGTCCCAGGCTGGAGAGCCTCCCTGCAGAGCAGGAGGCCTGTGTTCCTCACAGAGGCCTGAAGCCTCCTGTCCCCGAATGAGGCTGTCTCCACAGCTGGGGACTCTCCTTCTGGTGGCACTGAAAATCCCCCATCCCCAGAAGCTCCTTGGGACAAACTTGAGGACCTTGTGAGTATTCGACGCAGAGCTGAGGGGTCCTTGCTCTCTGGGCAGCTGCTTCCACTTGGGAGGCAAACTGAGCTGGTCAAGAAAAGGCCAGCTGGGGCTGGGGTTATGGCGCAGTGGTAGCGTGCTCGCCTAGCACGCGGGAGGCACTGGGTTCGATCCTCAGCACCACATAAAAATAAAATAAAGCTATTGTGTCCACCTACAACTAAAAAATAAATATTTAAAAAAAAAAAAAAAAAGAAAAGGCCAGCTGGAGAGAGAGCTGTCCGTCAATGTGCAAGCCACTTCTGAACTTGAAACAGCTCCAAGGGCATTGGGAAAGGGATAGGGGCCCACATGGACAAGGACATTTGGAGGTGACTTCTCTGCAGCAAGAATTTCCTGATTTCAGGGACTTCCAGAGACCTCCTGCAAGTGGGAACCCGCACCGTTTGTCTTTTAGCAAAGGGCTCATGTCACTCACATCCTGCCCACAAGGTCCATCCATGTTGTACCAGGCATGGGTAAAAATTCCCTTCCTTTTTAAGGCTGCATAGTATTCCACAGTGTAGACAGAGCACACTTTGTATAGTTGGTCTTCAAAACATTAAAAATGAAATTACTGTCCACACAGTGCCCATCCTCCTTGTGCGCATACACATGGCTGGGTTGACTGGTAATAACTGAAGTTTTTAAAATCTGTTTTCTTGATTGTTTTTTGCTTTCTCTGGTGCTGGGGATTGAACCCAGGGGTGCTTAACCACTGAGCAACCTCCTCAGCCCTTTTATATATATATATTTTTTATTTTGAGACAGAATCTTGCACTCAGCTACTTAGGGCCTTCCTAAGTTGCTGATGTGGCCTCCAACTTGCCAGCCTCCCACCTCAGCCTCCTGAATAGCAGAGATGATGGTGTGCGGCACTGTGTCTACCAGGATTTTTTTTTTTTTTTGGTACCAGGGATTGAACTCAGGGGCCCTCGACCACTGAGCCACATCCCCAGCCCTATTCTGTGTTTTATGTAGAGACAGGGTCTCACTGAGTTGCTTAGGGCCTCGCCGTTGCTGAGGCTGGCTTTGAACTCGCGATTCTCCTGCCTCAGCCTCCCTAAGTGCTGGGATTATGTTTTTCACCCTTGACTCAGGATTCAACAAATCGTGTGAGACGTTCAGCACCTTAGTGTAAAACACTGTGCTGGAGGGTTTCGTTTTGCCCCTGGGAAAGGCCGAAGGCAGGCCTCCTGAGCACCCATTTCCATGGGCGGTGGCTTCCTGGTGAATCTCGAGCACCCCTAACCCAGGCTGGGCTGCGGGGTGCGGTAGGCTGGGCTATTCAAAGCTCTTTCGACTTTGGATATTTTCAAGTGACATGGGGTTTGTCGAGACCTAACGGTGACATGTGCCCCGGAGTCTGTGCACATCCGACGTGTCCAGGGTGGACGGCTAAACATGGACGGTCTGCACGTCTAGAGAGCTCTCGGCTGCTCCCCGGCTCTCTGTGCAGGAGCCACAGCCCTGTCTCTGGCCCTGTTAGACGTGGGATCTCCCTGGAGGCTGGGCCACACCCGCTCTCACAGCCGAGGGAGGCCCCCTGTCCCCAGGAGGTGCCCCAGGACCTTGAGGCGGGTCCCATTTCCGCACACCCTGTGGAAACCCCATGGTTCCCTCCTGCCTGGAAAGCCAGCCACGCCCTGATCCCCAGAACCCGTGCACAGGTTTCCCTGGGCGGCTGAAGGTCTTTGCAGATGCGACACCTGGGATCCTGAGATGGGGGAGGGTCCTACAGCACCCAGAGGGGCTCAGTGTCACCACCAGGGGTGTCCAATGAGCACAGGGCACAGAACAGACAGGATCAGAGGCGGCAGATGCCACCCAGCTTTGTGGATAGAGGCTCCATAAGCTGGAAAAGGAGAGAAAAGATTAAGAAAAGACTCGTCCCTGGAGCCTCCAGAGAAAGGAGGCTGGTCATACAACTTCATTTTAGTTACAGGAGACCCCCCAACTGCAAGATGCTAGTTTTTTGGAAAAAAATTTTTAACACATTCTTTAATTGTATACATTAAAGGGGTTCAAGGATAATATTTCTGTGTGTCCAGTGGGCACTGATCCAATGCAGCCTCCCTTTGTCCACCCACGGCCTCGCCCTTCCCAGCCACTAGCAGTCACCGTCCGACTTGCAGGTGGCTTTACTTTGAGCTTCCACATATGAAAGAGAGCACCCAGGGCTAGCCTCTCGGGGTCTGCCTTATTTTGCTTAACATAACACCCTCCAGTTCCGTTCTTGTTCATGGCTGAGTAGTATTCTTCTTGTTCGTGGCTGACTAATATTTCATCAGGTCCATATATGACTCCAGGGCATATATGCAAAGGAAATGAAATCCACACACCAAAGAGACATCCACATGCCCATATTTATTGCAGCGCCATCCACCATGGCGCCAGCCCCGGTGGTGCCCATCCACGGAGAAATGGATGGGGAAACCGTACCGGGTGTGAGCTGTTTCAAGGCACTGACTTCACGCCCTTTCTCACAGTGGCCCCAGGAAACCCGTCCCCTGCCCTCCTTCCCAGCTGCGCTCCCCTGACATTTTGCAATCACTCTTTTAAAAATAGAAAGTGATAATGAACACATGTTGTTTTTTTTTCTTGTTTTCTTTTGCTCTTTACATCTGCTTGTGCACTTGATTCATGAGACAGTAATATTCCAAATGCTCCTGGGAAGCTGTGCTGACCTTCATTCCATCATCTAGTTGTGCGTGGGCTCCCCGCGTCACCGGCAGCGGTTTCCTGAATGTACAGAGCAGGGAGGACCCTTCTGCCCAGCGCTTTCCTCCCCCAAATAGCAGAGGGAAGTCCCTCCAGCCTGGGGGATGGATTTCACAATGAGAGATGGAGCAGAGAGAGAGAGAGAGAGATAGACAGAGGGGCGCAGGGCAGGATCCAGGATGCCTGGCATGGCACTGCTCATGGGGCCACAGCCCGTGCTGTGGGCTCCTCATGTGGTTCCCCGAAACCAAGCCACAGTCTCACTCTGAACTGTCATCTCTTACCCTGAGTCGCGGAGCCTCTGCCCCAAACCAAAGCCACGAGCAAGACGTGAGGCCGAAGACCCCAAGGGTGGTCTTCAGGATTCCTCGGCGGGGCTGACCTTGGTTGCCTGACGTTGTTGTGCCCGTATTTACCATGGTGTTGTGGTCCCCCATGGTTTGCAGGAGCTGGATACATTGTAACTAGCACCCTTGGAAGGTTTGCAAGAACCAGACACATTGTAACTAGCACCCTTGGAGGTTTGCAAGAGCTGCATACATTGTAACTAGTATCCCATGGTTTGCAAGGACTGGATACATTGTAACTAGTAACCGTGGGTGGTTTGCAAGACCTAGATACAGTATAACTAGCACCCCATGGTTCGCAAGAGCTGGATACATTGTAACTAGCATCCTCATGGTTTGCAAGAACCAGACACGTTGTAACTAGCACCCTTGGGAGGTTTGCAAGAGCTGCATAGATTGTAACTAGTGCCCTGGGTGGTTTGCAATAACCAGATACATTGTAACTAACACCTTGGGTGTTTTGCAAGATGTGGATACATTGTAACTAGTGCCCCATGAATTTTTCAAGAGCTGGATACATTGTAACTAGTACCTTGGGAGGTTTGCAAGAACCAGATACATTGTAACTAGCACCCCTGGGTGGTTTGCAAGAGCTGCATACATTGCAACTAGTATCCCATGGTTTGTAAGAACTGGATACATTGTAACTAGCAATGGGGGGGTTGCAAGAGCTAGATATCATGTAACTAGCACCCCATGGTTTGCAGGAGCTGGATACATTGTCACTAGCACCCCATGGTTTGCACGAGCTGGATACATTGTCACTAGCACCCCAAGGCTTTCAGGAGCTGGATACATTGTCACTAGCACCCCAAGGTTTGCAGGAGCTGGATACATTGTCACTAGCACCCCATGGTTTGCAGGAGCTGGATACATTGTCACTAGCACCCCATGGTTTGCAGGAGCTGGATACATTGTCACTAGTGCCCTGGGTGATTTGCAAGAACCAGATACATTGTAACTAGCAACATTGGGTGGTTTTCAAGAGCTGGATACATTGTCACTGGCTGGTGGCACCATGTCACGTTAGATCTCTTCAGTTTGTTGCTTTGAGGTAACTGACACTTTGGGTCCCCTGACCTACATGTGAGCTTTCGGCCCTCCTGCAGACCCACAGGTATCCGCTGTTGTTCCCTCAGCAACCCAGAGCCCAATTTTATTAGACGCACGCATGAGTGGCATGTGCCGTCAGTCTCTGTCGCTGTGTCCTCCATCACGTCACTGACGCTCTCCAGGTTCCTTTAGGCTGGCATAAATGGTGGGACTTTATTCCAAGGCTGAATGAAGCTTTCCCTCTTCAGTCACCCCCAACTTGTCCCTTGATGGACACGGGGATGAACTGCATTGGTGGGTTCCCTGGATGGTGCTGCTGAAAACTTGGGGTGCAGCTGCGTCTTTCCTACAGCCCCCTGGGTGCCCCCAGGAGCAGGGGTGCCTGGTCACCCAGAAGTTTTGTGCAACGTGCAGAATCAGGGCATGCAACTCTTTAAAACCCTCCGTGTGGCCTGCAGTCCCCTGCTACCTGCTTCTTGGTAAAGGAGGACACTAGTCCACTCAGAAAGCCTCCCGGCTGGGCGGTTGCAACAGCAGAGATCTAACTCCCCGTCCTGGAGGCTGCAGGTCCCAGGCCCAGGCGTGGGCAGGGCGGGCTCCTCCCCAGGCCTCTCTCCTGGGCTTGCAGACGCCGTCTTCTCCCTGGGCCCTCACAGGGTGGTCCCTCTGTGTGCGTCTGTGTCCTCATCTCCTCTTCTTACAGGGACCCCAGTCCTGTTGGGTCAGGGCCACCCTGGGGACCTCACTGCACCTCCGTCCCCTCTGCAAAGACCTGTCTCCACACACAGGCATGTGCCAAGGTCCTGGGGCCAGAGCACCCTGGGGACCTCACTGCCCCTCCATCACCTCTGCAAAGACCCGTTTTCACACACAGGCACGTGCCAAGGTCCTGGGGCCAGGGCTGCAGCAGAGGAAGCTTGGAGAGACCCAACTCCCTCTGTAACCCCGACGTAAGGTCGAGTCAATCCTAAATGGCTGTCCTTCTTTCCTGCACCTGATAGAAACGTCCCTGCTTTGAACCCCCAGCACCCACACATACACTTACGCAATGCAGCTTCTAAATATTTAAAATGAGCGACTAGAAGGTACATTCCAGGGAAGCTGTGCTGGAGTCCACTACCGCTCAAGTCCTACATGAACCTCCTGCAGCAAGGTCCTGGCTATTTTGAAGGGGAAGCTCGTTTATTTTAAACAGGTTCAAAATGCATTTAAAAAAAAAATATGTAAAAATCCCCTGGGGCCAGCGGCTCCACCCTGGGGGCTCGACTCCAGAAAGGGGAAGCTTTCCCGCGCTGGCCACTTGCTGTGGGGCTCCTGATTTCCTAACGTCCCTGCAGAGAATTCAGTCTGCAGATCACAGGTGGCCCTTCGGTCAGCACCGGGGGGCTGTGTCCATCACGGGGTCCCGTCAGGGGCCATTTGGCATGCTGGGAGCTTCTTCTTTGGCAGAGTTCACTCCAAACCAGCAGCTGCTGCTGGACCAGGCGGGTGGAGCCCTGAGGACCCTCTGTCCACCCCAGGGGACATTCAGACGAGCCCCCGGAGGCTCGCGCACCTGGGATCACAGACCTCCTGCCAGCCCTCGTAAGTCAAGGGACCTCAGGGCTGTGGGCGGCAGAGCCCCGAGCAGATCTGGGGCAGATCCTGAGGAGTGGGGTCAAGGCAGCCTGCCCTCTTCAAAGGTGCCCGAAACGGGGACTCTCGGTGACGCCTGTCTTTTGCTTTTAGCTTTCGGTTTGGGGGAGGAAGTGAGGCTCCTTCTGACTTCCACGATTCGATCATGGAGTGTTAATAATGGGCCGATCCAGGCCGGGCTTCATCTCCAGAATTTTGGAAATCCTATGGGGACACATCCATGTCATCTTGATTTTACTGATAAGGAAACGGGGGCTCAGAGTCAAGGAATACAGGCAGCTCCCCTTTGCAGAGCGTTCGGTCCTGCATCTTAGCTCTTTACCGTTGCGGAAACAGAAATTGGTGACTGTGGTTTTTATCGTCATGGAGAAGAGTGGGCCGAGGACATTGGGACCGTTCTGTCCTCTCTGGGACAGGGACGTGCAGCCTCACTTCCTTGGTGGCAAGAAATAGAAAGTTGACCTAAGCTAGCTTTGGAAATTGTCAAACTAGCTAATTAAGACTTGCACTGCTGCTTCAGGCATGGCTGGATCCAGGAGCTTAAACACGTACCAGCCTCCTTCCCTTTCTCCGCGTTCTTAGATTTCAGTTCCGCCTCTGCCCGCCTCCTTAGCTGCAGCCCACGGTGTCTCTTGACCCTCAGTCTTTCATTCATTCATGTGCAGTGGCTGTTGTCAGCTCTTGGAAGGCTGAGGCAGGAGGATTGCAAGTTGCAGACCAGCCTCCGCAACATAGTGCAGCCCCAAGTAACTCAGTGAGACCTTGTTGCTAAATAAAACTCCATACAAAAAAAAAGAAAGAAAGAAAAATAGTGCTGGGCACAGTGGTGCATGCCTGTAATCCCAGCTATTGGGGAGGCTGAAGAAGGAGGATTGCAAGTTGGAGACCAGCCTCAGCAATTTGGTGAAACCCAGTCTCAAAATAAAAACTAAAAAGGGCTGGGGAGGTGGCTCAGTGGTTAAGCACCCCTGGGTTTGATCCCTGGTGCCAAAAAATAAAGATTTCCACGGCTGTGGGGACGTTGCCTGTCACAGAGCCGATTAGACTGCTTCAAAGGGACTCGCGGTGACCTTATGGTTTGCACTGGGGCTCCCCAGTCCTCTCTTGGGGTCTCTGTGCAGCTTGAGCTTCCTGGGTCAGTCAATGGGCGGCTGGGAGCAGGACCAAGCTCCAAAGGGGCTTTTTGGGGCTGCTCTGCGTCCCCAGGTGGGCAGCTGCAGAGCTCCCGGGCTTTCCCTGCTCAGAGCAGAGCCGGGGACCCTGCAGGGACCCTCTGCCTTTGGGCATCTCCAGACCCAGCGCTGAGGGAAGCCCTCCCCAGGGCAGGTGCAGCCTCACCTGGCCCTCGAGGTAACTGGTTGGAACCCAGAAGGCCACCCTGACCCACCCCTTCTGCAGGGGACGGGATGGCCAGGTGGGCAGCTGGACCAGTAGCACAACAGGGACGAAAGGAAAGAGTGTGGCATCCCCCGGGTGGCTCTGAGGGTCAGTCTTGGCCAACGTGCTTGGTGCCCTGGGAGGCACATGCCGCATGAAGACCCAGGACCCTTGGCTCTAATCATCCCGGTCACCTGGAGAGAGCCGGGAGGACAGGTTCCCGTGGTCTGGAAGCAGGAGGCCGTGCATACAGCGGTGCCCTTGGGGACCTCTGAGCCCGCTGGCTGCAGCTTCCTGGCCAGGCCATGATGTCCACCACGCACAGGGCGGGGGTCCCCTTCCTGCCCACCAAGGCCCGGCTGCAGGATCAACCTCAGAGTGGACACAGCAAAGCAGGGACAGCCATCCCCAGACACCTCAGGACTGAGGACACTGGGCAGTGTCCAGCCCAAGGGCCACATTAGATCCCCCCCAAAGTGTGAAGGCTTGGCTTGGGGGCCACCCTGTGCCCTGGACGCCCTGGTCTGGCCCGAGCTCCCTGGGGTACAGGGAATGGCCAAAGTCATGGGGGGCAAGGGAGGGAAGGTTCAGGATGTGGGGTAACTGGGGTTCCAGACCCACCGCACAGAGCAGACGGAGGACGGCTTTCCTGGCCATTGCGACAGGCCACTGGTTTTACTGACACAGACTTCACAGAACTCAAAATTTGACACCATAAGGGGAACAACCCAGGAGCATATCGTTCAGCCACTATCTCTACCGAGTTCTGGAACATTCTCATCACCCCAAAAGGACACCCCATCCCTGTCAGACACTCCCCCATCTCCTGCCCCAGCTCCCAGCAACCACGAATGCCCTTCCTGTCCCTGGGGACTCACCTGCTCTGGGGAAATCCTGTGCAGTACGGTCCCATGGCACATCTGGAGTGTCTGGCTTCCCTCGCTGAGCTGTGCATCCTTGAGGTCCATCCAAGCAGGAGCAGGTGACAGCTTTGTTCTTCTTCCTGGGCTCTTCTTCCTGGCTCTGTAATATTCCACTGTGCTGCATGGATGGGCACATCTGTGTGTCCATTTGCTTGTGGATGGACATCCATGGGGTGTCGACACTTTGGCTACTGTGAACACTGCTGCTGTGGAGATCCAGCACTCGGTTTCCCTGAGCTCCGCCCCCCTGAGTTCTCTGAGCAGCTTTTGCTGGACATGAGCCATCCGAGGTGCAGGGACAGCAGAGCTGGGCCGTGGTGTCCTCCTATGCAGAGCTGCTGGGTGCTGGCTGACAGTGTCCTCCTGGTCGTCCCCAGAGGCACCTCTCTGTTTGGGCTGCATTCCATCACACCATCTGCAAAGCAGTGACTTTTGCTGGCTTAGGGGATCTAGGACTTTCTACGCTCAGCCTGAGGAAGCATCTGAAGCTCCCACGAGCCACAGAATGGAGACCAGACTGCAAGGCCCAGGCTGGCTGGAAGCTTCCTGGAGCCACCCTGTCCTCTCTGTAGCCTGGCACCGGGACGGCCCCAGCACCTGCCGATGCGAGTGACAGTCAGAGCACTGTTGACAGGTGCAGATTTGTGCACCTGCTCCTGAAAGCAGCTGTCTCTGGACACCTCTGCACTGTCTCAGCCCCGCCGCTGCACATGCCCACCCTCCACTTTGAGGTTCTCACGCTTAAGCCATAAGGGACTTCACTCATAAGGGCCGAGAAGCAGAGACAACCCGCTGGTGAACGGAGAGACAGAATGTGTTCCATCCGTGCAGTGGAATAGTATTCAGCCATGAAAAGAAGTCATCCTGACAGGCGCTCCATCGTGGATGGACTTGGAAAAGAGGAAGCTCGGTGAATTGTCCCAGGATAACCAAATGGACACAGGTACAGGGTGGATTCGCAGCTGTGAGGGGCAGAGGGGTCACAAGGAGACCCGGGTTCACCGTTGCGCAATTTCGGGGTTGGTATGAAAATGTTGTGGGATCGCCCTATGGTGGTGACCGCGGGTCTGTGCATTTGTTAAAAACCGCCCCGAGGTGCGCCCTAAGCAGGCCGCACTGCGGCCGGAGAATCGCGCCCCCATTAAACGGTTTCTTAAGCAAATAAGCAGCGGGGGATCCACACTGGTGCTCGCCTGGCGGGGTCCCTGGAGCCCTCCCGCAGGGCCACCCGAGGAAGCCCTTCCCGCCCACCCCGGGCTGCGCTCAGCGCGCCCACTCCGCCTGCGCCTCGGGGCCTCTGGCTGCGGTGGCGCTGCGACAACCGTTAGGCTTGTTTTGTCGACTTTCCACCCCGCCGTCTGGGCCTCCGCGGGGCGCAAACCGCAAGCGCCTCCTGTTTCAGGGAAGCAGAGGCCGGGCCGTTAGAGCTGATTTCCTGACGAATCGCCCCGAGCAGGGCGCAGGCGGTGACCGCGGCCTTCCTGGGCTAGGGTCACCGTGCTGGTCACCGGACCCGCTAAATGCACTGCGGACAGAGGAGCACGGGGTGCTCTGGGGGTGCAGGGGCCCAGGTGCACCCAGGAGAGCCGCCGCGGAGGAGGTGGGGCGCGCTCAGAGGCTGTGCACCTATTTTTTGCCCCACCTGTGCCCCAGGGGCTCTGGCTTGGCTCCAACTGCGCGTGGTATTTAAATGCACTGGAGGCAGAAATGTCCACCTGCAGGGCGACAAACG
>PVHX01035943.1:0-11155 GCA_004024805.1 Geosciurus inauris
GATCAAAGGAGGGTAGAATATTCCCATCCACCTGAGCATATTGGGGCATGCCAGTAATCACAACTACTTGGAGTATGAGGCAGAAAGATCACAAGATTAATTAGTGGAGTAACTTAGTGAGACCCTGTCTCAAAAAAATAAATTAAAAGGGCTAAGGATGTCTTTCAGTGGCAGAATGCTCCACTACCACAAAAATAAATCAAAATGAAAAATGAAATAATTCTTTACCATGAAGCTAGCCTATAGTTAGGAGTTTTTAGAAAAATATTGTGTACGTTGATTTAGCCTAACTTGAGATAGCTCAATGTATGAAGGGTTGAACATAGGGGATAAATTTAAGATAAGTTTGATTAACCAATACTTCATTCTGATCATTAAATATAAAAGTGTTCTATTAACTATTTTTGATATCAAAAAATGGGAATGTGCAGTGTGGTTGTCTGAGTCACTATAGTTTATATATAAAGGATCTTATAAATCATGATAGAAACTGGGCTTTTGCTGATGTAGCAGAACACCATAATTGGAGGTAATATTTTCAAGCATCTATTGGGGCTCACTGTCTTTGTAATACATTTTTGTATGTGATTTGCCAAAATCTTCTTGAGAATTTTTGCGTCTATGTTCATCAGAGATATTGGTCTGAAGTTTTCTTTCCTTGTGTCTTTGTCAGGTTTTGATATCAGGGTGATATTAGCCTCATAGAGAGGATTTGGAAGGGCCCCCTCTGTTTCTATCTCATGGAATAATTTGAGAAGTGTTGGAATTAATGCTTCTCTAACGATCTTGTAGTATTTAGCTGAGGATCCATCTAGTCCTTGGATTTTCTTGATTGATAGTCTTTTAGTGGTGCCTTCTATTTCACTGCTTAAAATTGATCTGTTTAAATTGTGTATGTGCTCCTGATTTAGTTTGGGTAGATTATGTCTCAAGTAATTTTTCAAAGTCTTTGAGATTTTCTATTTTATTGGAGTATAAATTTTCTAAAGAGTTTCTAATTATCTTCTGTATTTCATTAGTGTCCATCATGGTATTTTCTTTTTTATCATAGACTTTAGTAATTTGTGTTTTCTCTTTCTCTTTGTTAGTATAGCTAAGCCTTTGTCAATTTTATTTATTTTTTTCAAAGAACCAACTTCTTGTTTTTTTTTTCAATATTTTTCAATTTTATTAATTTCAGCTCTGATTAGTTATTTTCTCACTACTGGCTTTGATGTTGATTTTTTTCTTTATATATATGTATAGCCATGAGATGTTATGTTATTTATTTGATGACTTTTGTAATTTTAATATATGAGCTCAATGCAATGAACTCCATTTTGTCACTACCTTCATAGTGTCTTAGAGATTTTGATATGTTGTATAAATGTCCTTATTTACCTCCAAGTATTTTTAAAAATTTTTTTCCTGATTTTTTTCTGTCATGCATTCATCCTTTAATAGCATGTTATTTAGTCTCCAGGTGTTGGCATAGCTTCTTATTTTTTTTTAAAATTTTATGGTTGATTTCTAGTTAAGATCTGATATAAGCAGTGTAGTATTACTTTTTTTGTATTTGCTGAGAGTTTCTCTGTAACATAATATGGTCTATTTAGGGAAGGATCCATGTGCTGCTGAAGAAAAGAAAAAGTGTATTCACTAGCTGCTGGATAAAATACTGTATATATGTTTGTTAATTCTAAATCATTGATTTCATTGTTGAGTTCAATTGTTTCTTTGTTTAATTTTTGTTTGGAAAATCTATCCAGTGGTGAGAGAGGTGTTAAATTCACCCAGTATTATTATGTTATGGTCTATTTGATTCTTGAAATTGAGATTTTTTTAATGTACATATATTCTCCATTGTTTGGGCCATATATATTTATTATTGTTATGTATTTTTGATATATGATTTCCTTAAGCAGTATGAAATATTCTTTTTTATCCCTTCTCCCTAACTTTGGTTTGAAGCCCACTTTTATTTATTTATTTATTTTTGTACTGGAGATGGAACTCAGGGGCCACTTGACTACTGAGCCACATCCCCAGCCCTATTTTGTGTTTTATATAGAGACAGGTCTCATTGAGTTTCTTAGCACCTCGCCATTTCTGAGGCTGGCTTTGAACTCGTGATTCTCCTGTCTCAGCCTCCCTAAGTGCTGGGATTACAGGCTTGTGCTACTGTGCCCAGCTGAAGCCCACTTTTTCTGATTTGAGAATGAAAATCCCTGCTTGCTTACATAGACTATGCCACTGATGTTTTTTTCTCAACAATTCACCTTCAGTGTGTGGATGTCTTTGCCTATGAGGTGAGTATCTCTCTTTTTTTTGTGCTGCTGGGTATTGAACTCAGATCCTTGTGCATGCAAGGCAAGCACTCTACCAACTGAGCTATAGCCCCAGTACCTGAGGTGAGTCTCTTGAAAAGACAGCATATTGCTGGCTCTTTTTTTATCTAACATGCAAGCCGATATCTTTGATTGATGAGCTTAGGCCACTAACATTTTGGCTTTTTATTGAGGTATGATTTGTATTCCCAGTCATTTTGGTTTATTTGTGGTTTTAAACTTGATTTGGTTTCTTATTTTGATTGACATTTCCTTTTGTGTAGTTCCTCCCTTTGCTGGATTTTATTTATTTATTTATTTTATGTCTTCCTCATGGAATATTTTACTGAAAATGTTCTGTAGTGAAAGTTTTCTAGTTGTGAATTCTTTTTATCTTTTTGTTTGTATCATGGAAAATTTTTTATTTGCCTACAAATCTGAAGCTTATTTTTGCTGGATATAAAATTCTCAGTTGCCATTTATTGTCTTTCAGAGTTTGATATATGTTATGCCCTGACCTCATGGTGTTGATGGTCTAGGTCAAGAAATCAGCTGAAATCCAAATTGGTTTCCCCCTATATGTAATTTGCAAACTGTCAGGGAGCCCTTTAGGATGCATGAATTTTTCAGAATTATTTTCTTACCTGTTTAGTATTCCCTCACTCCCTACTTCAAAATGAGCCTTGTGGGAATGCAGTTTCACAGTGAGAGTGGTTCCCCAAATCTGGCAATGGTTAACCTGATGTGTCAATTCCCTTATAAACTGTGGAATTTACAGTCTATTCACCTAATTTTCTTTTCTATTGTTCCTTTGGTTCTATTTTGTGCCATGTAATTCAAGATTTTCCAAGTATTGAAGTGTTTTGTAATAATTTGATAGTTCATATTTTTACTTATTTCTGGGAAAGGTGAGTTGTGATGTTATAATCTGAAGAAATAAAAATGATTTTTTAAAAATAAAGTATTTGTTTTATGGTATGTTTAAATAATAAAAATATAGACACTTTTGGAGATTGCCATTGAAATACATGGGCTGTTGAAAGTTTTGGTGTGTCTCATTGATCTCATATACCTTCTGTACACAGAGGTGAAAACTGTCCTATGAATCTTGTTATTATAATTTTGCTGTGTATGTTCCAAGTATCATTGCTCTGTTTGGTTGTGCCTCTTTTGTATATTTAAAAACTTATTGCAACTGTTATTTTACCATTAGGATTATGTTGTTGTTTTTGTTGTTTTTATGAGTTATTGGCTCTGGTGCTTTGGTTCACATGTGCTGCTCTCTGGATTTTATTATACCAAATTTATTCCTTAATTTTACTGCTCATCACTAATTATTGGGGCTAGGAATTAGCTCAGTTGGTAGAGTGCTCACCTTGCATGTGCAAGGCCCTGAGTTCAATCCTCAGCACCACAAAGAAAATTATTATATTGAATGATTGATGTCACTTGCCTATGTGAGATCTAGCTCTTCCAACTCTCTTTACAATTGTGTGAAATTAAAAACTCTGTCAATGATTATATGGTTGATGTGATATGCATTTACTAATTTTTATTTCAGGAACCATTGACATTGAGAGATGTGGCCATTGTTTTCTCTGAAGAGGAATGGAAATTCCTGGATTCTGCTCAGAAGAATTTATATAGAGCTGTGATGTCAGAGATCTACAGAAACCTAGTCTTTCTGGGTGAGCATGAATTTTATTCAGAATTTCTAATTCACCATCAATATTTACATGTTTAATTTTGTGGAATCTCTCTTGGCAGCTTCTATTTTTCATGAAAAAGTTTTAGATTCTTATTTTTTTAAAATATTTTTTATTTGTTAATAAATCTTTATTTTATTCATTTGTTATTTATATGTGGTGCTGAGGATCAAACCCAGTACCTCACGCATGCTAGGCAAGCGCTCTACCGCTGAGCTACAGTCCCACCCCTTAGATTCTTATTTTTAGAATGAATCATGGGCATTTCTTTATGTAGAAAAGAAAATGTTAAAA
The DNA here is from genome assembly GCA_004024805.1 of Geosciurus inauris. Taxonomy (NCBI): domain Eukaryota; kingdom Metazoa; phylum Chordata; class Mammalia; order Rodentia; family Sciuridae; genus Geosciurus; species Geosciurus inauris. The sequence goes on from PVHX01035943.1 coordinate 4,307, forward strand.
TATTTATTTTGGGGTGGGATTGTAGCTCAGTGGTAGAGCGCTTGCCTCACATGCATGAGGCCCTGGGTTCGATCCTTAGCACCACATACAAAGCAATAAAATAAAGACGTTGTGTCTATCTACAACTAAAAAAATTTTTAAAAAACATTTCTTTTTATTTTTAACCTGTTTTCTCTGTTCTCTTTTGATAGTTTAAAGTAGTTCTTAAAATCTGGAGATTGAAAATTGTTCCATAGTATTTTAGTGTTTCTGCCAGAAAATAAACATTTCAAAAATAATTGTCTAGAATTTTCTATGATATCTTTTTTTTCTTTTTTTCCTAATGAGGACACAATTAAGGAACATCAGTAGTTAAAAGAGAATTTGGAAAGGAGGGCTGGGGATGTAGCTCAGTGGTCAAGTGCTCGTTAGTGCAATCCCTGGTACCAAAAAAAGGGTCATATTCCATTTTCCAATGAATACATTTTTCTTTCTCTAAGTCATCCTTGGTCACCTTTGTGTCCACAAGGAAATAACCTTGGAATTTGAAAAATGACACTAGCCATATATCCAAGTGGGTAGAAGTCAATGAAGCAAAGAATAAAGGTAAAAGATCAAAATGTCAAAGAAGTCACATGTTAAAATGGTAAAATTCCACCAGGGAAGCTAAAAATCCAATAGAAATAATTTTTCCAAATGTAGGTATATTTATCTTGCAATCAGTAAAGAGCCTACCCTGCACTATGTTTTCCATGCTTCCTAATTCTTTAAGCTTCTTTTTATTCTCCAATGATTTTCCTAAATTCAAATTTATTGTTTGAAGTCATGCCTCGTGGGTCTGCTTGACAAGTTGGGGTCCCGAGAGATGAAAAGGGGTCTTCAGGGAAAACAAAGTGGGGTCTTACAGGACAAGATTTTGGGGTGACGGTTCATGGAGTCACTCCACCCAGACTCTTGGGGTAGGTAAGAATGCTCTGCTGGAGCGAGACACAGAAACCATTTATTCCAGGAAGTACAGAAGCTTATATAGGGTCCTCGGACCAATCATGGCCCTGAGGTTACAAACAATGAGGCACGCTCTGCCAAGCATGCTGTTTATCAGTATAGAATGGTAAAAGAGAGAAGGGAGGGGTTGAAGGTATGGGGGTGCTCCCTAATGCTTGTGAAAAATTGCATAATCTGACATGTTTATTGATCTTGGGCTCTTCCTAGAAAATCTGCACACATTACTAAATCTCTAGGTTAAACCATTGTAATATATTACTATCATAGAAGAGTTTTTCTTTAATATAATTTAAATATTTATTCATTCACATTTTTTTGTCATTAGAACATTTTATAAATGCTTGTACTGGATTTTCTGTTAAATATATCTGCCCAGTAATGAATATCAGTGATTGACAATTCCTGCTCCTAGTGGATATATAAGTATAGGTAAAAAATTGTGGTTTCAGAAAAGATTTCTAGGGCTTGGGGTCTAGCAAAGGGGCAGAACACTTGCCTAGCATATGTGAGGCACCAGATTTGATCTTTCAAAGCACATAAAAGAAAACAAAATAAAGGCATGCTGTCCATGTATAACTTCAAAAAAAATTTTAAAGTAGGTTTTCCAAAGTAGTATAATTATTCAAAATTTTGTGGTTTATAATTTCTCTAATTCTTGTGTCTTTTAGTTTGACTGTTTAGAGGAGCTTCAGTGTTGTTCAATAGGTTTTATCACATGAGTGAATGTTGTTTTTATTTTTATACCTATAGGTTGTAACTGAATAAAAATTTTTATGACTTCTCACTTTAGGTCAATATTAGGTGAAATTGAATGCATGTGAACCTATTTTAAATAAAGTAATATATGCTTTTACTTGTATAAATATTACCCTTGTTTTGTTTATGATTTATATATAGTGCCTTGTTTACTCTGTTTATATGATATAATTTATCTAAATTTTCTTATATAGATACATATAAGCATATGTATGTATACTGTGGATTGAACTCAGGCACGCTACAATACTTAGCTACATCTTTAGCCCATATTGACTTTTATTTTGAAACAGATTCTTGCTATGTGGCTGAAGATGTATTTGCATTTCCCTGCCTCAGCCTTTCAAGTACCTAGAATTACTAGCATATTTATCATCTTCATATAGATGAATTTGTTCTCTTGTCTAAGTGTAAGATTTTAGCATTTTAAAGGTAACAAAGATTTTCACAATTCTGTTTATATAGTTTTAAAATTATAGTTGTGATCAAAATCATTACCTTAAACTTGATGTCTTATATATTTTAAATGTACTGTTAAGTGGTGTTGATATAATTTGTTTTGTAACATTACTAGAAAGCTTTTATCACATAAAAGTAAAATACAATTTTCTCTAAAACACGTGCTCATTTGTCTCTCACCTTTTTATCCCAGTCACAATTTCTTTTTGCCTATATTTTTGGTTACATTAGATGTCTCATAAGCAGAAGCACATAGTATTTGTCTTTTTGTGAATGACTTATTTCACTTAGCATACCATTCTAAAAGTTGATCATTGTAGATATTATATAACTTATCTTTGTAAAGTTTGTAAACATTTCATAGTTTATTTCAAATTGCATTTATGCACACATGTGAAAAGACATTTGATTGGCTCTCCACATTTTTCTTTATTGAATGATGTTGTTGAGCATAGATCTGTAAATATATTTTGATTTGACCATACAATTGAGGGCTAATTGATGTACTCTCTGTTTTGTTATATGTGGCTTTCTCATCTACCTTCATGTTAACATAAAACTGTGGAATATTGTAGCTTTTATTATTTTTATGTCAGGAAGAATTTTTTTTTTAATTTTTAGTTATTTATGTACCCTGGATCTCCATAGAATTTTTAAAATAACTTATTTTGTTTCTACAAAAATAACATTGAGTGTTTGATAGGTATTACATACTCTTTAGATTGCTTTGGGTTGTGTGGGTACTTCTTTTTGATATCAGGGATGCTTAACCACTGAACCACATCCATAGGTCTTCTGTTTTTGTTGCGGGGGGGTATCATGGATTAAACTCACAGAGGCACTTGACCACTGAGCCAAATCTCAAGCCCTAGTTTGTATTTTATCTAGATACATGGTCTCATTGAGTTGCTTAGCACCTCGCTTTTGCTGAGGCTAGCTTTAAACTTGCAAGTTTCCTGTCTCAACCTCTTGAGCTGCTAGGATTACAGGAATGGGCTATCATGACTGTCTGACAGCCCTTTTTATATGTTATTTTGAGACTGCATCTTGCTAAGTTACTTAGGGCCTTGCTAAATTGCTGAATCTGGCTTTGAACTTATATGCATTAGTTTTTGGATATCACTTTTACTTTTGATTTTCAACTAATTAAATTATTTTATACAGCAATTAAAATATTTTAATATCTATTAACACTTGTGCTTTTAACCTGGTCTCTTTGGAATACTATTCCATCAACTCTTAAGAAGACTGCCTCTCTAAACCTAATTGGTTTTTAAAACTTTTTGAAGTTTTCTAATACCTGAGCGCTATTCCATCACTATTTTGTTGATTTGCATTAATTGGGTATTGATGTCCCCTAATATTACTTTGTTGGATTCTATGATTTTGAATTCTTTAAGTGTTTGTCTTATATATTTTGGAAATATAATTTGTGTTACACTTGTATTTACTATTCTTGTTGTACAGAAACTGGCCCACATTTATCTTTCTATAATATTGTACTTTGTCTTTTATTAGCTTTTATATAAGTATTATCATCTTTGCAATATTCAATGTAATATTCCTTTCATTCTTTTGCTTTTTGTCTATTTGTAACCTTAGATCTAAAGAGAATCTATAGATTTGAATCTGATATAGTTTACATATTTTAGGTTTAATCCTTTTAGCCATCTTATGTGTTCTGATTAGTGTTTATTTGCAGTTAAATTACTGATGAGGAAGAAAGTACTGTAGCTTTGCATGTTTTGTTGTTTTCTTGTAGTTTTTTCTACTTTGAAAACATTGCTTTAATTTGTGGTTCAATTAAATTACTTAGTTTGCCTTGTATTTTAAACTAAACTAATACTTTTTTTGTCAAATCAGTGTCTTTACATGTCTTATTATGATTTGTTATTGATGTCACAGCTGCTTTTATATCCTATAGTGATTAATAGAGATTTATGATAATTTTAATGGCTTACTCTTCCAAATTCTATAGCATAATTAAATCTTTTTTGTACTGCAATGACAATAAACTTTATATATGTGTATATTTTTCATTTTCCACAAAAGCTTTCAAATTTTATATGATTTGTGTTGCTGTGCAAATTAATTTTATTAAAAGTATTCCATTTAGTATTTCTCTTAGACCAGGTCTACAAGTGAGAAAATTTTTGAGCATTTACATATTTTGAAAGCTTTTATTTTTGTTAAGGTTCAAAAAATAGTATTGATAAATATAGTGTTCTTGGTTCATATTTTCTTTTCAGCACACATGACTATATGCACCAATTTCTTTCTAGATGTCTCCTGCTAAAAAATCAACTGTTAACCATATAAAATTATCTTTGTAAATGAAACCTCTCTCTTCTTACTCCTATCAAAAAATTATTTTTAAGAATTTTAAAACTTTGATTATAAATTCTTTATCTTGAGTCTTTTACGTGATTTTATAACATTTGATATTTTTTTTCTCCTCACATTTCTAATTTATCAGACATTATTTCTTTTTTTCTTTTTTTCTAGTGATGCTGGGGATTGAACCCAATGCCTTGTGCAAGCAAGGGAAGCACTCTAAAAATTGATCTATATTTCCAGCCCAAGACATTGTTTCTTAAAGAATATCTTTAGTACAAAATTTTTGCTTTTTCTGTTGCTATATTTTTCTAAATTTAACTCAATTTTCTCAATTGTTAATTAGTTCATTAAACATTTTTTAATGGTTATTTGGTATTGTTTAGATAATTAACAAAACTTAATTTCCTAGATCTCAGTTACTAGTGTTATGTTACATCTTTGCATCAGTTAATTTTTCCCTTTTTTGTGTGTGCTGTTATTTTCATTGAGATGTTTTTTTTTAAATATTCTCTTAAAATATATTATTGCAGTCATTTTGGAAAATGTTTGGTAGTTACTAAATAAACAAAAATATATAAGGTGCAATGATACATAAATGCAATTTTATGTACCTGGAAAACTGAGCTAGTGGAATGGCAAGTTTGAAATGAGCTTATGCATCTTCGTGACATACTGTCTCTAAATATAAAAAAGTACACATGTAGAAATGCCTGTGGATGTAGTTCAGTGGTAAAATATGCCTATGTTCAAACCAAAGTAATACTTCCCACAAAGAGAAGAAAAGAAATGAGTAAAGTCATTTGCTGCAACATTTGAGTCATGTGTTGAATCTGAAAAAGTTGAAATGAGAGTCTGAGATTTGACATTGTGGTCATAAAATTAGTCAGTTTTAGTGTTTCTTATGTGGTGCTGTAAAATCTCAAGATAATTTTGGAAGTTTTTACAACTTTTGTTATTACATTGTTATAAATTTTATATATTTATTAAGTAATAATGATATTGGTTTATATTTCTCTCTGGCTATTTTTTTCACCTTGATAAAGTTTTATGTATTTGCAGAGTATATTCACCACACTGTAGTTAGTGAAATAATTTGTTATTTAAATTACTTTCAGGTATCTCTTCTCATCAAAACCAAGAATGTTCAGGAGATAAGGAAATAAAATATTTTTTTCAAAACTTGATAAAGAGAAGGTATGGTATCTAGGATCATAAATATTTAGTTATAAATGAGAAATAGAAAATTGTGGGAGAGGGAGAAGTTTAGAAAATTTCTTATTAAACATAGCAAATGCATGATAATACTTTATAATGAAAATTGCAGTATCATCAGGTTATGTCATTACATAAAATCTCAGAAGATTTACTAGTCAACTTATGCCAGTCACTTTTTTTTTGGTTAATACTTTTAATTACATTATTGCTATTTTATAATTTTTACCATTTATGTTTTGTGTAAAACCAGTTACAACACACAAGATTTTCAAATGTAACATGTACGAAACTACCTATATATAACATACTTACAGACCATTATGAAGCTGTATCTTAAATAAACCTTCAGAAAAATAAAATCCCAACCAATTCTCTCAGCTTTAAAAATGTGATTAGAAATATACATTTTAATAAAAAAAATAGTGTTCAAACACTGATTAACCTGTTGGTTTAAAACATTTTTAATGATCTGTACATGACTGCAAATTAGATGAAAGTCTGAAAATTATTAATATAAAACTGCAGTACTCCAATCTGTCAGTTTTACAGGGTGACTTAGAGGTAATTTCCTACACAGTATAGGTAAATTGTCCAATCTTTCAAAAATATCTATAGTATTTCCAGAGACATGGAGAACACTCACATTAAGGAGAAAAGGAACAGCAGTAGTGAGCCTCACTAGAACATATAATTTGAAAAGAATTATTCAGAAATTAAATATATTTAGGGTGGAAGTTTGGTAAGCATTGCTTTTTTAATAAAATAAGAATTAAGAAAAAAAGAGGAGCAGCTGGATCTTTCTAGAACACATCAAATAAGCATACAGCTTATCTGTCATGGAAGGCAATTTGAGCAAAGGGAAAGATCAAGGAACTTCTGGCACAGGCACCCAGAAAATCCACAACTCATATGGCTTGCAAGATTTCATCACACCCCAGAAGCAGATATGAGGGTCTCCTGAGAACAGTGGGAAGCCTTCTGAGACTACTCTGGGCTTGAGTCAAGAAGTGAAAAACACCACTGGAAAAAGGGCAACAGTGTAGTTGTGGGGCAAATGGGAGGAATTGAAGGTCTCAAGATTATAATTGGAAAATTCTG
>PVHX01035944.1:0-11153 GCA_004024805.1 Geosciurus inauris
ATTTTGAGAGTAGTTAGATAGCTTCCATGACCTGAGTTGCTTCTTGAAACTCAGTATCCACTGTAATCAGCTTAACCTTTACAACCTGCATAGTCCGTGACTAACATAGCCTCTATGACCATCCTAACTGACATAAACTGTGCAGCCTCTATGACCTGAGTAGACATTAGAATATGAATTCTGTAGATAACATGAGTATCCTCTATGGCCTATGTAGCTCTCGTGTCATGAGGAACCTCTAAAACTTTCATAATGTGAATGATGTGTGCATTAGTGTTCACACAACTTCTATGGCCAGATAGACCTTTTAAGGCCTGAGAAACCTCTATGACCTCTGTAGATTTTATAGTTGGAATAGACTAAATGGCATCAGCAGCCTACATGTATTCAGTAGTTATTAGGACCTTTGTAGCTCTAAGGACTGAGTTGATACAATGAACTGGGTATCCTCTATTACCTGCATAGATGTATGATTTGTACATCTATGATATTTGTACATCCCCTATGATATGCAGAGCCTCTAGTCCTGTGTACCCTATACAACCTGAGTGTCTTCAAATACCTCCACCATCTTTATGCCTCTGTAGCTTCTATGACCTGCATAGCCTCTTTGGCATAAATAGCATCTCCATCCTGTGAAGACTACAAGACTTACAAAGCTTATGGCTTATGTAGCCTAAATAGCATAACTAATCTTTACGACCTGCATATGCTATAAAACCTGCATAATCCAAATGGTCTGAGTAGCTTCAATAACCTTAATAGGTCTTATGTCTTGCTTAGTGGGTATGACCTCTATGGCCTGAGTAGCCATTAAGACTGGAAGGCACTCTACAAAATGAAAAGTCTCCATGACCTCGGGAGTTCTTGTGACCTGTGTCACATTTAAAGCCAGAGTGGTATATATAACCTATGGAGCCTCTTTGACTCACATAGAATTTTAAGCCCTGATTACCATTTACTGACTGAATAACCTCTATTACCTATGTAGACTTCAGGGCCTAAGTACTGTAAATGAACCATTATCTCCTATGACCTTCATAGCTTTTATGACGTGAGTAGGCTTTAACACTTGTATAGCTTTTACAGCCTGAGGATCCTAAATAATCATTCTAAAATCCTTAGCAGACCCAATGACCTGCATAATCTGGCAAAGGCTATGCTTATGGACACCAGAGTGTACAGAGGATTGGCTCCCCTGATCCATCAGTAAAGTTTGTTGGAAGCTCCTAAGATCCAGATTCCCATCAGAGATCATTAACTTCCAGGCCATAGGGGTGTGTTGATTAATTCTCTGCAGAGCAGTTTCCACCCAATAAAGGTCCTGAGGGTGGGTTAGGACTATCTGTCACCCAACATAACTCCTCTCATAGGACTCTGCATAAGCTTCAGCCTGGAAGCAAAAAATCTGATCTGTAAGAAAAAAATTCCAAATGCCAATGGTTTCTAATTCAGTCCACTTCATACTAGTAGAATGGGAAGCTGAGAACTATTTTGAACAATTTCAATCTTTGGCCCCTGCAACTGGCAGCATGGAGAGCAATACAAAAACAGGAAGGAATCTCAGTCCTTTCTATCCCCTGCCTTTCTCCAAAGCTCAGGAATAAATGAAAAAAAAAAGAGTTGAACATAGAAAGTGACCCGTCATTGTGGTGAAATATTTAATCAGCTTAGCGAAGACAATTCCTGCATTTTTTTAAAATTAAGAATCTTGTTTTTTTTTTTTTCATATGTGTGTGAATTCTTTCAGTGATGATTGGCTGATTGGTTCAGGGATATATACATCTAAATAAAAACATATATATAAATAAGAAATATATATAAGAAATATATATAAATATATATAAACAATATATTATTATATATTATATATTATTATTTTTGAAGTATTTTTTAGTTGTAGATGGACACAATATCTTTATTTATTTATTTTTATGTGGGGCTGAGGATCGAACCCAGTGCCTCATGTGTGCAAGTCAAGCGCTTTACCACTGAGCTACAATACCAGCCCTATGTATATTATTTATATATAAAAATGTTTTTTTTTCTTATTTTTAACTTTTCTTTTTGTTTTGTTTTAGTTTGGTTTTGTTTTTTGTTTTTTGGTTTGCTTTTGTTTTGGAAAAATATACTAAGGATTGAACCCAGAAATACATAACCCCTAAACCACACTTCCAGCCATGTTTTAATTATTAGTTTGAGACAAAATCTGGCTAGTTGGTTAGGGCCTACTAAGTTACTGAGGCTGGATTTGAACTTGATATCCTCTTGCCTCAGCTCCTTGATCCACTGGAATTACAGTGCACCATAGTGTCCACCCACTTTTAGCATTAATGTAATAAAGGTAATGCTAAAAGTAGCAATTTTTTAATTGAACTGTTTTTTTGTTTTTGTTTTGTTTTGTTTTTTGAGAGCTAGGTGTTTTTCTGGTTTGTATATTATGTTTTTTTTTTTATTACTTTACTTCTGTTTTCTTCTGCTAATAGCCAAGTTGTATTTTTTTTCTCTTTCTCATAAACATCATCTTATACATGTCTGCATTCTTTCTGTTCACTTGTTGAAATACTAAACACATTTCTATCTTTCTAGCACATTTTCTTTCTTCTAGTTGTGTGTATTTTACTATTTTTCAGAACAAATGGGTTTATATCATTCCTACCACCACCATTAATCCTCCTGCATTATTACTGCTGTTGATGACTTATTTGACACCTGCTGTTGGCTATTTTATGGTTATTATTTTGACTGTTAAAAATTGCTGGCCTCAGAAATCCTTTTTATGATAATTCATGTTGAGAGTGCCATACCAGGAACTGGATATGTATTTTAGTGCTGTGTTTTGTTTATGTCAGTTGTTATTATTGTTTGTTTTGCCCTGTTTTGTGAGGTGCTGGGAAATTACCAGGACCCCACAAGTTTAAAGAGTATAAACTTCAGAGTAAAACTCAACCAAAAGATAATGCACTTTTCCTCACCACAAATTAATGATGCTCAATCTTCAGATGTCCTTTAATACAAAAAGAAAAAAGTTGGGGCTGGAATTGTGGCTTAGTGATAGAGTGCTTGCCTTGCATGCGTAAGGCACTGGGTTTGATACTCAGTACCACATAAAAACAAATAAAGATTTTGTGTCCATCTACAACTAAAAAAGTATTTAAAAAAAGAAAAGAGTCAACAACTAAATCTCACAATTAGACTGTGCAATTCCTACCTAATTCAGATTGTTGTAATTATTAATATGTGGATAAAATAATAAATGTTTGCTATTGAATACCTGATCTATTTTATAGCTTTTTATTGATGATACTGTTGTTAGATGTTAACCTCACCATTCCAACATAGGAAGCAATTAGTGTTATAGACATTAGAGTAGACCATAGATGTTTATCTTAAAACTGTACACCTGTTGCTGGCATTAGTATCACTTCTGGTCCTCCACTCCCACTAAAAAAGGTTGGAAATGTTTGAGGCTCTTCAATATGAACAATAAATCTCACACCACACACTATCATAACTTAAGCCCTGCAATTATGCCACCTCAAAGAATTGATAAGACAAATGCCCCAAACAAAAAAGGACCTAATGATAAAAAATAAGATAGGGATTTCAGGTGCTACCTCTCAACATCTACTCATAAAAATGTTCCAGAACAAATAAATTAATTTACATATAAAAAGGTGAAAAGGAATCCATCTCAATTGATATCCAAATTAAACACTTCTGAAAACATGAGGAATCAGGCAAACACACTAAACTTTCCCAAATTCAAAATATCCAATAAATTATCACAGGGACATTGAGGTAGACAAAACCCCCCAAAGATGGTAAAAACTGATTATGAAAATATTCAATAGGGGCTGAGGTTGTGGCTCAGTGGCAGAGTGCTTGCCTCACACATGTGAGGCCCTGGGTTCGATCCTCAGCAGCACATAAAAATAAATAAACAAAATAAAGATATTTTTTAAAAAAGAAAACATTCAATAAACTAAAAGAGGATCTAAGGAAGAAAGTAAAAGAGCAAATACATGACATGAAAGACCTGTTTCATAAATAGAAACAGGAAAAGGACACATCAACTTAAACTCCACCTGAAGTAATCACTAATAGATTGCACTGTGCACAATATGGAAACGCAGGCCTAGGAGAGAGGGTGTGATGTTGAGCTCATAGAAGGCTGTGAGCAATTCATAAAATATAATCAGAATATGCAAGAACTCTGGGACAACTTCAAAAGATCAAACATGAGAATTATTGAGGTAAATAGGAAATGGTGATACAAAACTAAAGGCACAAATATCATTTTAAATGAGATAGTTACAGAAAATTTTCCATATTAGAAATAAAATAGACATCCACACAACAGAATAAGTACAGTACCCTAAATAGATCTACTCAAATGAGAAGCTCTCTTTGACATCGAAATCAAAATGCCTAATAGAAAATAAGGAAAGAATATTAAAAGCTGAAAGGAAAAAAATAGATTACATTAAAAGGTAAACAAATTAAGACTCACTTTGGTTTCATTTTTTTTTAATCCAGACATGACTATCAAGGAGGGTTTGGAATGAGATATTCCAATATTTAAAACAACAACAACAACTTCCATCCATGTTTACTATAACCAGCAAAGCTCAGTTTTAAATTCAAGGGAGAAATAAAAAACTTTCCACAAAAAAATAAACTAAAAGATTTTATATGCAACAAGACACTACTACAAAGAATATTCAAAGACAAATTTTATACAGAGAAACTAAAATATAAATCCCAAAGCTCCCAAATAGAAGAAAATCAAGAGAAGAGTAAACCGCTAAATGAGAACTAGTACACTATTAAACATAGATAAATTTGAAAATGGCAGAGAACCATAAACACGTATCAACACTTTCTCCAAGTTTCTGCCTCCCAGTAATCAATTTAAATATTAATGATATAATACAGTGAAGATGGCAGAGTTGTCATGATCCAATCATTGCCTAAAAATTCATTTCTGAACCTTGCTCAATGAAAGACCATGCTCTCAACATGTGAAATGTGGAGGGCATTTGAGATCCATCCTAAATTTTCTAAGATATTATGATAAAGTTTCTAATGCCAGAAAAGATAAAATGAGGAGCAGTATAAAAATTTTTATAATAAAGTGATTATTTTCTGCTTTTATTCCATATAAAGTGTTAACATCTGAAAATATATTTTCAAAACTATCACTCATCACTTAGAAAAAACCAACAATAAAACATAGTGTCAAGCTTGAATGTGCTTTGCAAAATAGTTGCTAAACATGTGAGCTAGAAAGACAAAACTAATAATTTTATATTTGATGAGGAACTCAAAATGTAAGAATTTTTGTCAGTTTTGTGATCCAATAGAATAGGATCTCAAAACTTGTAGGTTTGAGACCCTTTTTTCATACTTTGGAAAAAGAAATAAATAAGATCCCTGGGTAGAAAGAACTGTGGTCCACTGGGAACACAGCTTCTCCTACACAGAAACCCCATTCACCTTCTCCTGTCACTCTATACAAGCTGTGAAGACATAGAGATGCCAAGTGATGGCAATTTGAAGGGACAAAAGGTTTAGCAGTCACAGGTCCTGGATAATCCTCCAGTTTATTTTCTAGAGAGAAAATAGGGCCAAGCTATACCAATAGCTGACTAAGATCCAATGACTTGACATCTGATTATAGCCAGGACACAATCACACCACAGCTAGTTTGCTCTTGTTTTAACAAAGTTTTCTCAGCATTTTATAATGCCCAGCCTAGCACATTCTTCATTTTCTGGCAGGCCACGTACTCCAGAACTATTCCTAAATATATTGTAGAGCCTGTAAGTCACAAGGTTACATAGACCTGAGCAATGCCACTTGAGTCTCACAAGCAGAAGAAAGTGCTGAGAGCTGGATATGTGAGATAAAATCCTACAAGGTTTGAAAGGACTCCACTTTCTTTCTGACTTAATGCCTGATTGGATGGTCACAGCCTAGCAAACGTAACTGGGAGGAATTTAAGGACTCACCCAGTAAGGCCCAGAGTGACAGGAAATGCAAGGAATAGCCTGACTGAATGATTTTTGGCTGCAATATTTTTTAGCAATTCTTCTGCTTATAAAGAGCCTCCACATTCTGGCAGAAGCTCACTTGGAACTGAGCAAGCACAGTTCTCCTCCTCCCCTTTCCTTTATACAACTTGTTTTTTTTTTCCCAATGTGTAATGACTTTGTGAAACATTAGCATTTGGTGATAACTAAAACTTACTTTGTAAACATCATCAAAAAATAGAAATAAATAGTAATATTTAGTGAAATTGGTGAATAAATTGGGTACAACATAACCCAAAGAGCAGCATATGTATTCAACACACCAAAGCAAAGAAGTAGTATACAATTAAAAATAATTCTTATGGATAAGTAACAGTAGTAAAAAGTTATTAAATATTCAGAAGAAGCCCAATAAAACAAAGCAATAATGCCTGAGATATGCATAGCAAGTATTACAGTGTAAAACAAGAGTCATAAAACAGTGATTACCTCTGTATATAGAAGGTACTTGAGGTCAGTGAGACATATCCAAACTGTCAAGAGCCCAGATATTTATTTAAAAGACAGTTCCCGAAGTGATTATATTTGCACTATTTAAACACTCCATCAAAAAAGCACTTTATTTAAGAAAATATTTTTGCTTCTTCAGACCACATCATCACAACTCAGCTTTTCAAACAATAAAATAAAATTCTTAAGTATCAAACTATAACAAAACATGTAAATACTTGTGCAAAATTAAATTACATCATACATATATATTGCAAAGGAAACAACAGAAAAGCAAATTAGATGAACAGATTGCTAATCCCATAATTAATAAGGAAACTAACATATCAGTTAAACTTTCCCATATTTGAGAATCCCTTTCACCATGAAACATTATTCCCACCTGACTTATTTCTATGTAGGGAGTGAGGGAATACTAAACAAATAAGAAAATAATTCTGGGAGGTTCTTTCATCCTAAGTGCCTCTCTGATATTGTGGAAACACCCCCTCCAGGGTCTCAATTTTAATCAGACAAACATATACCTAGAGTTAGTTTAAGGGTCTGATCTGTGATATCTTCTTTCTGCAACAACCTTTTATTTTTTTAATTAGGGATTTACCCAAGGGCACTCTAGCACTGATCTGAATCCCCAGAGATTTTGATTTTTTAAAAAAATTTTGAGACAGTTGCTTAGAGCCTACTTAAATTACTGAGACTGGTCTCACATTGGTCATCTTGCCTCATTCTCCCAAATCACTGGGGTTGTGGAGTGTAGTATGACACCTGACTCTGCACCACATTGATACCAAATGTGCAAGTAAGCACAACCAATGTTCCAACAACTAGATGTCCAATAATTTAATTTGAATACCACTTTGTACAGATATCACAAGTTTATGATTCACTTCTATAGAATTTCACTTTGTACAGATACCAAAAGGTTATGCTTACAGAAGACACATAGATAAGAGGTTCAAAGATCTTTTATTTTGTTACCAGTGACTGACACCAGGAGTGCTTAACCACTGGACAAATATTCCCTTTATCTATATTTTATTCACAAAATTATGATCCTCCTCTCTCAGCCTCCTAAACTGCTGGGATTATTGACATGCATCTTCACAACAGGAATTAGGTATAAATATTATATAGGAAGTTTCAGATGATATTCCTCTTATTTCTTGTTTTGATTTTGGTTTTTCTTTTGAATATATAAACACAAATTTTTTGTTTGGATATAATACATTGTATTTACTAGAAGAACTCTCAATTTGCATTGATTATTTCATTTTATATTATTTATTTCTTAATTAAGACATAATAATTGTTCACATTTATGGGGTAAGATGTGATAATTGAATAGTAGAAATTCTGTGCATTAGAAAAAAACAGAAAATTTTTTTTCTAAAATTTATCTGGGCAGTAAAATATGTAAAATACCCTCCAAAACTCTAATTTAAAAGATTAAGTAGTTATTGTTCTGTAACACTAATGTATATTATGAAACTATATTGCAATATACAAAGAAATGAATCCTAACATGAACAAAATCTGAATCCATGGTTTCAATTTTTGCTATTTTTAAGAACAATAGAAAGACCTACCTAAATCCAACCATATGAAAAATAACATTAGATGTAAATAAATGAAACTAACCTATCTAAAGTAAGAAGTTGGACATGGTTGCATAATTCACTTGTAGAGTATTTGTGCAGAATGTACAAGATACTGGGTTCCAACCTTATCAATAAAAGACAGATGTGGTCCTTTTGTGTCTGGAGTCCGCCATTCTTGTAATCCTTTTCTAGGCTTCCTGTCCCAGATCAGGAGCTTCAGATTTCTGTGCTGCACAGGTGCTGAAAAAAAACATAGAACACTAAGCACCCTCACAGCCAGAAAATGTATGGAAAATCAGGCATTAGTGCAAATTAATCTTCTATGTGATCAAATTTCCATGATGATAATGTGATCAGCATTTAATAGCAACCGTTAGAACATTGAAGAAAGCTGCTGGACTGAATGTCAAGAACCACTTGATTGGGTGGTTTTTAATTTCTGATTAACATTACTACTGGGAGACAGAGGTGCAGTCTTCTCTTTATGTTTCTGTAGAATACTTCATCACTATGACTGGGATGCATTACAGTATTTTGACATTTCTCATATGGAACCATTGACATTGAGATATGTGTCCATTGTTTTCTCTGACGAGGAATGGAAATTCCTGGATCCTGCTCAGCACAATTTATATATAGCTGTGATGGCAGAGATCTATAGAAACTTGGTCTTTCTGGATTCTTGCTATATGGCTGAAGATGTATTTGTGTTTCTCTGACTCAGCCTTTCAAGTACCTAGAATTTCTAGGATATTCATCATCTTCATATAGATACATCTCTTCTGTTGTCTAAGTGTAATATTTTAGCATTTTAAAAGTATCTCTTCTTATCAAAACCAAGAATATTCAGGAGAGCCAGAAATAAAATATTTTTCAAAATTTGATAAAGAGAAGAAAATATCAATGTTATAATTTACAAAACTTTTACAAAGATAAAAGTGACCAAGTTTTTAATCCATGCTCAAAATTTATCCATCAAAACTTTCACATTCAAGAAAAAATTTACAAATATAAATAATGTAAAAGAGCTTTCAATAAAACTTCAAGCATTACATAACACCAGAGAATTTATGCTAGAAAGAAACCTTGCAGTTTATAAAATATGTCAAAGCATTTAAAGATCCCTCAAGCCTGTATCATACTAGTGATAAACCCTACATAAGTAAAGAATATGGCAAAGGTTTTACTCCAAATTCATCCCTTGCTAAACACCATAGTATTTACAGTGGAGAGAGATCATACAATAAGAAATGTGACAAAGTCTTTAAGTGTTATTTAAACCTTTTAAACACTACAGTATTCATAATGGAGAGAAGCCATACAAATGTAAAGAATGTGTCAAAGCTTTTAATCAAAGATCAAACCTTATTATTCACCAAATAATTCATATGGGAGAAAAGCCATACAAATGTAAAGAATGTGGCAAAGCTTTTAATCAAAGATCATGTCTTATTATTCATCAGAGAATTCATACTGGAGAAAAGCCATACAAATGTAAAGAATGTGGAAAAGCTATTCAACAAAGATCAGGCCTTATTAGACATCAGATAATTCATACTAGGGAAAAGCCATACAAATGTAAAGAATGTGGCAAAGATTTTAATTCAAGATCAAGCCCTAATGGACACCAGATAATTCATACTTGAGAAAAGCCATACAAATGTAAAGAATGCAGGATAGCTTTTATTTTTAAGATCAGTCCTTACTAGACATCAGAGAATTCATACTGGAGAAAAGTCATACAAATGTAAAGAATTTGGTGAAGCTTTTAATTGAAGATGAAATATTAATTAATTCCAGATATTCATACTGGAGATAAGTCCTACAAAAGTAAAGAATGTGGCAAAGGTTTCAGGTATAATTCAAGTGTTATCATGTATGAGAGAATTCATATTTGAAAAAAATCCTTACAATTCCATCCATTTACCTGCAAGTGCCATAATTTTATTCTTTTATTGCTGAATAATATTCCATTGTGTATATGTACCACAGTTTCTTTATCCATTCATCTATTGAAGGACATCTGGGTTGCTTCCACAGTTTTGCAACTGTGAATTGGGCTGCTATAAACATTGAAGTGGCTGCTTTATTGCAGTGTGCTTTACTGTAGTGTGCTTTTAAGTCTTTAGGGTATAGACCAAGGAGTGGGATAGCTGGGTCAAATGGTGGTTCCATTCCATGTTTTTTAAGCAGTCTCCATACTGCTTTCCAGATTGGTTGCACCAATTTGCAATCCCACCAGCAATGTTTAAGTGTACCTATTTCTCCACATCCTCGCCAGCACTTATTGTTGCTGGTATTTTGGATAGCTGCCATTCTGACTGGGGTGAGATAAAATCTGAGGGTAGTTTTGATTTGCATTTCTGTAATGGCTAGAGACGTTGAACATTTCTTCATATATATGTTTATTGATTGTACATCATCTTCTGAGAGGTTTCTATTCAGCTCCTTAGCCCATTTATTGATTGGATTATTTGTTTTTTTGGTGTTAAGTTTTTTGTGCTCTTTATATATCCTGGAGATCAGTGCTCTATCTGATGTGCGTGTGGCAAAAATTTGCCCCCAGAATGTAGGCTCTGTGTTCACTTCAATGATAGTTTCTCTTGCTGAGAAGAAGCTTTTTAGTTTAAGTCCATCCCATTTATTGATTCTTGCTTTTATTTCTTGTGCTATAGGTGTCTTGTTGAAGAATTCAGGGCCTAATCCCACGTGATGAAGATTTGGACCTACTTTCTCCTCAATTAGCTGCAGGGTCGCTGGTCTAATTCCTAGGTCTTTGATCCACTTTGAGTTGAGTTTTGGGCATGGTTTGAGATAGGGGTTTAGTTTCATTTTACTGCATATGGATTTCCAGTTTTCCCAGCACCATTTGTTGAAAAGGCTATCTTTTCTCTAATGTATGTTTTTGGCACCTTTGTCTAGTATGAGATAGCTGTATTTATGTGCATTACTCTCTGTGTCTTCTATTCTGTACCATTGGTCTACATGTCTGTTTTGGTGCCAGTACCAT
>PVHX01035945.1:0-11152 GCA_004024805.1 Geosciurus inauris
GGGCCCAGCTTCTTGCCAGCTTTCTCCAGCTCCGTATGGGAAGACCTTGCACTTTTAACAGTGAGCTTTGTGCATGTACATTGTTATTATTCCTCTTGGCTTTGTACCATCAAAAAGAATATAAAAGGACTTGAAGAAGATCAAGAAGAAGATCATTAAGAATAAAGCAGCTGTCTTTATATCCATTCTGTCCGCAACACCTTCTTATGTATACCAATGGAGTGTTGGAATTCTGACACTCTATTTTTTTCTAGTATCAGGTTTCTGGTCTAATTCCCATGTCACTGGTCCATTTTGATTGGACTTTTGCACAGAGTGAGAGATAAGGTTCTATTTTAATTCTTCTACATATGGATATTCAGTTTTCCCTTCACCATGCATTAAAAAAGCTATGTTTTCTTCAACATATATTTTTGGCATCTTTTCAAGTATCAGATGGCTATAAGTGTGTGGGTTTGTCTCTGTATCTTCTATTTCATTTGCCTTCATGTATATTTTGATGTCAATAACATGTTTTGTGACTACATCTCTGTAATATATTTTGAGGTCAACTATTGTGATGCCTCCTGCATCTCTCTTTTTGTTAAGTATTTGCCTTGGCTGATCTGGCTCTCTCATACTTTAAAATAATTTTTAGAACATTTTTTCCCATTCAGCAAAGAATGTCATTGGTATTCTGATGGGAATTACAGTGAATCTGTATTTTTCTTTTGGTAGTGTGGTCATTTTGGCAATATTAATTCTGCCTATTCAATAACATGTGAAGTCTTTCAACAAAAGTCGTCTTCAATTTCTTTCTGTAGTGTTTCATTGTAGAGGTCTTCAGCTTCCTTTGTTAGGTTAATTTTTAAGTATTTTTGAGAGTATTATAAATGGAGTGGTTTTCCTAATTTATATCTAAGCAGAATCACTGTTGGATTATAGGAAAGCTATTAATTTGAGTGTTGATATATGCTTCTATTTTGATGAATTCATTTATCTGCTCTAGAAGTCTGGTAAAATTTTTTTTATCATCTAGAATTAGGATCATGTCATCAGCAAAAAGAGATGGTTGATTTCTCTTTTTCCTACTTGTATCACTTCAATCTCCCGCTCTTGCCGTATTGCTCTGGCTAGATTTTTGAGAATTAGTGAAAAAAAGTGGTGTAAGTGGACATTCTTTACTTGTTCCTGGTTTTAGAGAAAAAATATTTCAGTTTTCTTCATTCAGTGTGATGTTGGCTTTGGCTTTGTCATATATAGTCTTTATAATATTTAGGTAAGTTCCTTTTACCCCTAACTTCTAAAGAATTTTTAGCATGGATGAGTGTGTGATCTTATAAGCTTTTCTGCTTCTGTTGAGATGATCATATCGTTCTTCTCTTTATTTTTATTTAAATGGTGAATTACATGTATCGATATATGTATGTGTACCAACCTTGCATTGTGGGGATGAAAACCACTTGACCATGGTTTATTATCTTGTTGATGTGTTTTTCAATACAGTTTGATGATTTTCAGTGAAATTTTTATTTGATTTATTGAGTTTTTCCTTTCCAGAATTAGTTTGGTCCTTTTCTCAAAAATATCTATCTCTCTATTGAAATGATCCTTCACTTCTTCCATTTTCTGTTCATTCCTTACATCTTCTTAAGCTCATTGAGCATTTTATCTATGTATTTTCTAAATCTTTCTTCAAAATGGTCTCCACTGTGTTGTTAATGGGATCAATTGTTGAAAATTTGTAGGTTGTTTGGGTGGTTTGTTCCTTTGATTTTTTTATACAGTATGTGTGTCTGAACATCTGCTGTGATGATAATTACTTTTACTTGTATGCAAGTTATTATTTAATGAGATTCTTTCTCTTTGACAGAAGATATCAGACCTTAACTGCAAAACAAAAACTTGTTGAGAATATTCTCCATAGTTCTTCTAATCTAAATATGAAACTGTGGTAATGTTCTGAAGTAGGTTATGAAATTATTAAAAATATAAAATTACGATTGCATTATATGCAGGCTGAAAAAAGGAGGAGAGATAAATTTGGCACAGGAAAAAAGTGTAAAGAAAAGAAAGACAAGAATAATACAAACCAAGGTTTAAAAAAAAGGAAAACATCGATGGATTATTTGTTCAATAGCAGGTAATTCAAGAGGGAAAAGAATGCAAACCTGAGTTAGGAAAACAAAGATAAAGAATGATTTCTATTAATGTTTTTAAAAAATAGAAGGGATAAAATCAAATGGATTGAGGACACAAATGGATTGGAGGAAATAACTCATGATTTAAAATGAAAAGAAATATATATAATATCAAAATTAACATTAGATCTATTTATAATAATGCATGCCAAAGTATAGCATTCTATAGTACAAATACCTCTCACTGACTGATGTGGATCACCAGGGTCCTCTCCCTATAACTGGAATAGAGAGTTGGTTGGCCCACTTCTGTCTTAGCTCTTATTCCCTACAGTTGTGAATTGTGGGTGCCCTCTCCCTTCTGCTGACACTACTTTGAGGCCATGCTATCTAAGCACTTTGAGGTTGTCTGCAACTGTGTGCCATCTGTGGCATAGAGTACTCCACCTCTAGTGATGTAGCTCATCATTGTTTTATCCATCACAATGATAATCATAGAATGACAGTTGACCTGTCTTTTTCTGAGCCCCTGTAGAGACTGTCTGACATGCTGAGTTAGGATTAGAACTCCTCAGAAGTGATTAGCTCTTGGGTCAGCTCCACTATACCCTTTTTGTCTGTGATGAGCGGGAGAGGGTCTCAGTAACATTCATCAAGCTGTGGTCCTTCTACAAGTTCCTTCTAGACAGATTTCTGGGACAATCCATTTCAGAGGTATTCCCACTGATTTTATCTGTTACTATCTGAAGGCAGGGAGAAGCTGTGTTGATTATTTTCTTCTAGGAAGGTTGGCTAGGTATGGGTTCTAAAAATAATTGTTCTGCCTACACAGCTTTCAGTCCACAATTTGGGTTAAATTGTTTGATATTCTTCACTCCCTTTGCTGTTCTTATCCCATTTTAATTTTGTCTATGTCTTGTTTTAGTTGTTCTTAAAGAATTAAGCTTATGGACTTTTTCTCTCCTTATTTCTCTGTTTGTTGCCCCTCTTCCCTAATCCTACCTTGATCAGGGTTCAAAGTCAAGTAATTATGTCTTTATTTTCTGCTTCAGTAACTAAACTCTAAGTCTCTCCAAGGTTTAATCTGTCCAATTTTGAGTTTCAGTGTATTTA
Organism: Geosciurus inauris; assembly: GCA_004024805.1. Lineage (NCBI taxonomy): Eukaryota > Metazoa > Chordata > Mammalia > Rodentia > Sciuridae > Geosciurus > Geosciurus inauris. The sequence continues at coordinate 3,234 of PVHX01035945.1, forward strand.
CTCTGTCACCCACCTCTCTGGTCAACTGTTCTTTTACTGAATCCTTTCTAGGCTGTGGAAGGGTCAAGGGTTGCTTCCTAGATCTGCTCCACCATCTCCTATCTAATGACCTTTTAAAAATAGAAATCCAAATTTATAACCCAAATAATTTTCCCTCTTTCAAAGAGAAAATTTAAACATTTCTTTTAAGACAGGTCTTTTGGAGGCAAATTTTCTTAGTTTGTGCTTGAGAACATATTTTCCTTCAATTTTGAACTATTTAGAAGAGTATTTTTTCTGGATACACAATTCTAGGTTATTGTGATTTTTCTAATGCTTTACATATTTCACTGAATTCTTTGTTTCCATGGCTTCTAAAGGAAATCTGATTTAATTCTTATCATTAATCTGCCAGGTTACATGTCATTTTCCTCTCTCTCAAAATTAATTCTTTGTATTTGATTTTCTGGAAAATGATGTGCCTAAGTGTTTTGTTTGTTTGTTTTGTTTTATTATTTATTCCACTTAGTGTTTTCTAAACTTCCTGCCTCCCTAGTGTGGTGTCTGATATTAATTCTGTGAATTCTCATTTGCCATTGCTTCAAACTTTTCTTTTCCTCCTTTCTTTCTTTCCCCTCCATTATTGTCATTATATATTATAACTTTAATATATGTCCCACATTTCTTAGATATTCTGTTCAAGGGGTTTCAACCTCTGACCCTGAATTGAGTTTTGGCCATTTCTATTGACATCCTTAAGTTCACTAATTATATCCTCATCTATGTTTAGTTTCCTAATAAACACACCAAACATCCAGATCACAGTAATGCTTTTATCCCTGAATGTTTTCTTTGATCTAAAGTACAATGTGTCTGAAAATACAGCCATTCCAGCATGATTTTTATTGGTGTTAGAATGATAAATCAAAGAAAGAAATACAAAAGGATGCTATAAATAAAAAATATTATAGCTCAAATTTTAAAATATTTCCCTTCATTCTTTTCTTTCATGTAACATGTTTAAAGAGAAGTCTAATATAATTGCTATCTTTATTCCTTCATGTGTAAACTATCATTTTATTCTAGGCTTTTTTCAATTCTTTCTTTGTCTTGGATTTTTGCATTTTGAATATAATATGCCTCTCTATAGATACTTTGTATTTATACTAATTGGTGCTTTCTGAACTTCTTGATATTTTATAAAACATTATAAGTCATTATTTCTTCTAATATTTCTTCTATTCCTTATTTTCTTCTCCTTTGTAGTTCCATTGGGGATAAATTTCACCTAGTGCAATTGTTTCAGTTTTGGGATAATCAGTCCAAATTTTTTCATTCTTTTTTCACATTGCTTTTCAGTTTGGAGGAGTTTCTATTGGTATGCTTTAAATTCCACTGATTCTTTCCTAGGTTGAGTCCAGTCTACTAAAGTGTCCACCAAATATTTGTTCCCCTACTCAAAACTGTCACAATATTTTGATTCCTAGTCATGATCCTTTGATTATTTCTTAGTATTTATATCACTCCATTTTCAATACCAATGTTTTTCCATGTTCACTTTTATTATAGTCTTAGCATATTAATCATACATATTCTATATTTCCTTTCTGATAATTTCCAAAATGGCTGTATCTGAATCTAGTTCTACTGCATTTGTCTATGAGGTTTTCTTTTTCTTTTTTTTTTTCATTTTAGCATGTCTTGATATTTTTGTTGAAAATTAACCATGATACATTGAGTTAATGGAATATAAGTAAATTGGCCTTTAGTGCAAGGTTTTGTTTATCTGTTATTAGGTTATGTTTATCATTTAATCTAGCTTTAGGTCTCAGAGGCTAACTTTTTCTTTAGTAACTATTTTTGTGTTCCTTTTTTCTTTGTTTTTCCCTGGAGACTATACCTTCACAAGTGTCTGAATCTTGCAGTTCTATCAAATGTTGTGTCCTGGCATTATTAGTATAATGGTAAGATATATTGTGATAGAGAAGCATTCTATAATGCCATAACAAGTTCTCATTCTTTCTGTGAGCTTGCGACCCTGAGCTTTGACATTTGAAAATCTCTCTCAATTTTCCCCTTTAATTGAGAAAGAATGGATGGAGGTAGTTATCATTGGATAGTTCCCTTCCCACAGGTTATTGAAACTTTAGTAATGGCTGTCAGTAAGGCTGTGGTAAAAGAGTTTCCCTTGAGGGTAGATTTTGTTAAAGACAGCATGGTAGCTTGATAGTATTTTAAAATATTTACTTTTCTTTTCTGTTTAGAAGTATAAGAGGATATTTCTCTGACTTGCACCATGAAAATATTTTTATTCTTCTGTATGGAAAACTGATGAGCAATTGTCCCCCTCCTCAAAGTGGATTCCCAGGAGTTTATATATCTCAAGCTGTTTTTTTGCCAATCCCCAGAATTATTTTTATTATTCTTTATGAGTTGTTTGAAATTGCTCACTCCCATCATGCCTGCAGTCCCTAGTAAGCTGTGATTCTCTATATTCACATGTCTGTCCAGCATTGAGATCAGTGGTTTCCTCAGTAATCTCAAATATTTGGTAGATCTAAGAAAAGTTGTTGATATTCAGGACTTTCTGAAATTTTATTTTTGTTTTTTGTTTTGTGGATGGCAGTGAAGACATTCAAGCTTTTTATATGTTAGACTAGAAACTAGAATTCTGCCCATACATTTTTAATGCTGATTGTATAATAGAGACAAATAAACATTTTGAAAACTTCAATGTGAATTCTAAATAAATGTTCTGTTTTATGTATATGCCCCTATTTTCTTTGACCAAAAAGGTTTTAAAAATATCTTATTTTTCACTTTTTAAGATACTTTTTCTTTACGTGTTCTTGTCACAGAAACTCAAATGTGATTTACAATCCATTATATCTTATGTTTTTTTTCAGCCAGACAGCATTCTTTAATGCCTATTCATGTGTGAACTTATTCAGTTTTTCATATTGCTATCAATTCAATTGAATTATATTCATTGTTGATGTTATACATTTTGAGTTTATCTGTCATTTGATGTTTTAAAATATTATATTTAGAAAAGACATGGAAACAAAAAATATACATCAAAAGGTTTGGGTAAAATTTTTTGAGTTTGAAATTTTAAATGTATACACTTGATAAATTGACTGAAATTCCATAGTTGTTTGCAAAGTGACCAACAAGAATTGACTATTTCCACAAGTATGAGAGGTTGTATTATGTTTTATTATCTATGTATGTGCAAAAAATAAAACATCATCATGTATACCCTTATGTTGAGGGAAATACTGGACTATATACATTGCAAGACGGGGGTCTTAAAAAAATTTGATCATTTGTAAAATCCATAGGCTAATGTTAGATGTAATGAATTATAATATTATAAGAGATTAATGGGTTTTCTCTCTTTCTCTCTGTTTATCTCTGAGATTCATAGTTTTCAATAAAATTTATCTTTTGAAATAATGAATTCCATGTGTAGCAGAAAAGTTTTGTACTAATATGGATTGAACTTAGGGGTCTTATCCAGTGAGCTACATATTTAGTCTTTTTGATTTTTATTATTATTTTTTTTAGTTTTGAAACAGGATTATACTAAGTTGCTTAGGCTGCACTTGAACTTGTGATCCTCCTACCTCAGACTCCAGAGTAGCTGGGATTTTAGGTATTCACCACTGTGCCTGGTTGGGTAGCAGAATATTTTAATTATAACCGAAAAGAGACTGATTTTACTTAGATAGCAATGTATTTAGATTATCTTCTGCATATGTTTTCATGTATTGAAATCAACTGAAATATTTTCAGTTGATTATTGTTTTTATATGTGCATAATATTATTCCTGTAATTTTGATAATCTGTTAAAGATATGTTCCACTGCTTAATAAATACATCTTAATGGTGAGTTAACTTTGCCAGGACAAACTAAAAACACTTTTTGAATATTCATTTTATAACATATCAAGAAGTTGATTAAAATGCTTTCTCAATATTGATGGAAAAAATAAAAATATCTTACTTGCTTTTACATAGAGAATAGTAATTGTGTCTCCTTTTATGAATAAAAGGTGACAGAAACTCTAGTAGGAATACTTCCCAAGACACAAGTCCATGGAGGTCATAGTGAATTGTGTACCTTAGTTGTAATATATGGGTTTTGTGTAAAAACAGAACTGAGTTCATATTCTAGCTTACTGAATGTGTCTCCTTAGGTAGCTGATATTTAACAATTTGTTTTTTTTTTTTTTTTTTGGTACTGGGGATTGAACTCAGGGGCACTCGACCACTGAGCCACATCCCCAGCCCTATTTTGTGTGTTATGTAGAGACAGGGTCTCACTGAGTTGCTTAGTGACTCGCCGTTGCTGAGGCTGGCTTTGAACTCGCGATTCTCCTGTCTCAGCCTCCCTAAGTGCTGGGATTACAAGTGTGAGCCACCGCGCCCGGCTGATATTTAACACTTTGAATGTTAATAGTAATCCATTGCCTGAAGACTGCTGAATAATAAGTTATACTGCAGCTTTAGTAGAATAAGCAAATACTTTGCTCATCAGTTTATAGACTTTGGATAAATGGGACTGGGCTTAGATAATATAGTTAGTGCTTGCTCAAAAGCCTTCAATTCAGGTACTGGTTGTCTCTGAGATTCTGTTGATATAGACTGAGCTTATCCACATGCCTAGACAGCAGATGCATATTAGTTCATCAAGGATGTTCTCAGATGAAATGGCTGTGGTGAGTAATGTTTATGTCATGTGACTCCAAACTTCTATAGGGTTAGACTGGGCATGTCCTTATGCTAATAAGAGAGGAAAATAAGTGAGCAAGTCCAATTATATAAATATTTTCCAAATCTCAGGTTATACCTTATAAGCAGATTTCCTAGTGACTTGTCAAATGGTAATGTTCAGATCACAGTCAATTGCTACTTGACAAAGTCATGTGACAAGGAACATGAATACAAAGAAAGGGGGAATTTTAGGTTATTATTGCAACAAATGTATCACCAATTTTATTTCCCTCAATAAAATAAGAGAAGTTATAATTATCTTAATTTCCTCAATGACTTGTAAAATAATATGCATGTGATGGTTCTGCATAGGTTATGTGCGTGTGTGTTTGTGAAAGTGGAGGGGTATTTAATGCACAGTAAATATTAAATGGGAACTATAACTTTATTATTATTATTATTTTGGCACTGAAAAATGATCCTTATAGTGCTCATTTAATATGCAACAGACACAGTTTACTTTATTAAGACTAATTTTTCATTTTTTTTCTGTAGAAAACACACTGATTTTCTTGCACAATAGTGGCAATATATCTGCAATATATGTACAGAGGCTAAAGGAATGGTTAACTTCTATTGTCCAGGGTAATTTTAACAGTAATTTAAAATGATAAGTATCACTCTTTCTACAGGTGGAAACTAATGTTATTAAAACAACTAGTCTATATTAGGGGCTTTAATAAGCATTAGCTCATTTATGAATTAAATAACTCCATCAGGTAGATGTCATTGCATATGATAATACAATAAATAATCAGTGGAAATGATGCTCTGATTACAGAAAACATGCTTTGTGAGCACAAAACATTGGCTACAAAGATGAAATATTGTTCAAGAGAAACAAAAAATCTTTTGTGGTCATTATGACTGGAATTGTGCCCACCAGGTATCTTATGCCTACAATAGGAGTATTGTACACATCAAATAAAGCAGACATTTTTGCAAATGTCATACTATTAGTAAATGTTCAACACTTTATTGAGTACTTCAGTCATTATTCAACATGCTATGCATACATTCATTGATTTATTTTTTCACAATATTTTCTTAGGTATATGCTATTATTATTCACATTGTACAGGTAAGAAAACTGAGGCACATCTAATCAATGACATATTTGGGATTCAAATACAGACAACCAGGCTCCAAACTTTAACTTTCTACACTGTCTTTCATGGAAAAAATATTTCTTTATGGCATCAGAACTAATTTTTATCCTTAATATCCAGTCTGAGAAAAAATTGTCGCATACCCTTTATCAAATAACTAGCAGTACTGTTATTGTGGTTTGTCTTGACTTCATTGAAACTACAAAAAAAAGTAAAAAAAAAAAAAGATTTTGTAAGATGCAGACCACTTTAAATCTTAGCATTCTTGTAGTACATATTCAATATGCAATAATTTCCCTTCTGAGAGAATTGAAGCTCTACTATGAAATAAAAAGCAGTCTATTTTACCTATTGTTTTTGGTGTGTTATTAATATTTTCATTAATCTTCATTCACAAAGACCTACAGAAGGAGCACATATGAATATATTTTATAATTCGCAAAGCTGATCTGAGTATCATAATTAATATAATTATTGCAAACTAATTAGGTATTAATGAACATGAACTTTCTAACAAAGCAGCTTATCTGATAAATTTATTCACCATATATCCTAATATCTACCTTAGGAATTTTTTATCACTCTATAAAATACATGTTGGTATAGATGTATTTATCCATAATTCCCACCATGTTTTTCTATCATTTGCCTATAGCTTCAGTTTTGTTTTCTAAAGAAAAATGTTTTTTTCATTTGAATTTTTACCTAGTGTCTTTTATATCTACAGTAGTTCAAATAAAAATAATCAGCTTTAGGTAAGATATATTTTTCCATGCTATAATGTTCCATATCATAAAAATTGTTTGTTCATGGGTGTGCATGTTTCCATGCTTGCAATTTTTCAATTTTGGGCACTACACTGTCAATGTATTTCACAGTGGTCACTTTATATTCATTAGTTTTTCATACCAATTCAACATAGAGGAAGAACAGTCCTCTTATTGGAGAGGAAACTGAGGAAAGGTGAGTGAAATGCTTAATTATAGGTGATATACTACCTAAAATTGGGCATAATTATTATGAGTACTTAGCAGTCTAGTATCTTTGTAGTTATCTTCATTAAATATAGGAGTCTAAAGACTGAATCTGTATAATGCACAACGGTGAGTTCAAGGACTGTTGATAAAAGAAAACAATGATAAATTTTTTTACTCCCCCTCATTTTTATATATATACATATATGTATATATATATGTATATATCACAGTGAATCTCACCATCATGTATATCTACAAGACACTAAAACAACAACAGCAGTAAAAAACAAAACAAAGCAAAAAAACAACGTTATTTAAAAAAATAATAACCATAAATATTGTTATATAGTTGCTATGGTCTGACAGATTACTGTCTCCACAATATTTATATGTTTAAACAATCCACAATGTGATAATTTTAAGAGGTGAAGATTTTAAAAGATGATTAGATGATGAGACTTAACCTTCATAAATGGGATTAGTGGCTTTATGAAAGAATGTAAAGAAGTTTTTGAAACCCTACCACCATGTGAAAATTTAGCAAAAAATGGCACCTTTGAAGTAGGTATTGGACTCTCATTAGGCATCAATTCTATTGGTATCTATATTTTGAACTTCCCAGTATCTTGAACTGTAAGCAGTAAAATTATGTTGTCTACAAGCAATCAAATCTATTGTAATTTTTGATAATTGTTATAATGGACTAAGATAATAGTGTAGCTAGGTGCTAAGGACCCTTATTTATCAATAAAGTCAGGAAGATGTTATGTAGAATTAGCAACAGTTTGTTTTCCACCCACATATCAGAATTTTTTTGTGTTCTTGCTAAATGTTTAAAATTCAATGTCAGTTTACCATTTTCATTTGGTATATGTCATTTAAAATCTATAGTTTTGAAACTACATCAAAGCTTTTTTACATGAATTAAAAGATGGAAAAGAATCCTAATTTTCTACCATGCTTATGAACAACATTATTTGAGTTCTCACTGGGTCATGTACTAACAAATGTATTTATGCCACAAATGTGAAATTTTCTCACTCTGTTTTTTCTTTTGCTATGCATAAATTTCTT